>DWJK01000125.1:0-28159 GCA_018248815.1 Croniades pieria auraria
TTTTTTTTAGAAAGAACCACTCAGTGGTCTCCGTATGATCCCGAATCCTGGCATTCCTAATAAGGATAATGGGAAACTGTTATCAAATTATTGCATTGTCAACGGTCCTTGATACGTGTGCGAAGTTCTAAATTAATCAGACTTCTGGAAATTGGTGAATATTGAGCTCAAAGATTCCGTTACATACATAGATACAACCTAAGCTAATAAAAGCGTGTTAAAAAGGGCAAGAGATTCCACATGTTCTGAATAATTTCATATTTATTACATTGTTACTTTCCATTTTGTACTTATTGAAAATTGAAAGTATATGAAAATTGCTTTAGTACTCTAGTACTCCTACAACGTTTTGGATGTTTTTAAAGGCAAGAACGCTAAAACTGTTTTTGTGTAAATGTGTTAAATATGTTTTATGTGTCAGCCTACATGTTACAATGTAAACTGTTCGTTTTTGATGTTTTCCGAGTGTTTGGGTATTGTCCGACAAGATCCCCAAAAAAACATGTACTAAGTACATTATCTACAGTTCCAAATAGAGATTTTGAAAGTTAACACAATCACGTCTACGCATAATCCAGTTTAAAATTATACTGAAAGAAATCTGAAAATCGTTTTACATATATTTATTACTTGGCAACACTCGTATAAGGTATCCCTTATTTTTTACTTCATATATTAATAAGAATAAAGTAGTATATTGTAGAGTTGCCAAACAATAAATTATTAAAGAACACGAAAATATTAAAAATAATTTTGAAACAAAATATGAAGCCAATTGCCATAATATCTAAAAGCTTATAACATTTTCACTTGTTATAACGGAGACAAAGTTCGCATGCTGTCAGTCACAAATATTAGGTGATTATTAACAAATTAAATACTATTACGATTCAAAATTGTTTTACCGTCTTCTGTTCAGGTGACGCCCGAGTGCGCATGGACCAATCGTTGGATTAATTTCAACGTAACATCGACAAATATCTATTACAACATCTACGATTTTCTTTTTTAAATATTCTCTTCTAAAATTCTTTTCAAATATATAGAATGAATTTCATACGGGAAGCTGATGTTAAAACGTTAAAGACTAATTTAATTTTTGTTTAAGCAATATGACAGATTAACGTTCAAATATAACTTTTTTTTATGTCAATTGAAGACCGTGAAGCCAGAAGGACTCAGGTTCAAGTTGAAAATTCACAAATATAATGTAGCTTCGGTAAGAAATGAATTAAATTTTGTACGAGGAATGTTATTTGAATATTTTTTACGTCATAGAATTGTAAATGAATATAAAAGATTATTTCTATTCCTTTTGGACTACGATGAGAACCAACGCCTCAAACGATGTTAGTTGCGTTGCTATTCATGTAAGCTAAGTTTGAGTCAAATAAAACCGAGCTAAAACGTCTCAAATAATACTAAACCTATCAGCTAAAGCGATTTTATTCTGCGGGGAGTGTTACCGCAATTAAATAAGGTTTGTTTTATTTTTAATCATAAATGGAGAAACTAGTCCAGTGCGTACCAGGGTAGTTGCGAGGTTGGTCACATTCGGCTTCTGAGATTTCGTTGGAGTCCTTGCTCTCGTTGAAGGAGGACGAGCAGTTATTGTCGGTGTTGGCGTTGCGGGGGGGTGGCGGCGGGGGCTCGGGGGAGCTGCCGCACTTGCGAGTTCCTGAATGACGCCCATATTTAATTTGTCGTAAAGATTTCTAAGGAGGGCGGTAATGAAAGTTAATTTTAGTCTGCATGTAAATTTTACTTTTATGTCTATACTATGTTTCATCACAAATACCTTATATCTTAGTGTGTCTGCCTATCATATCAGTAAAGACAGAACACAACCGTGTACGCAACTCTTAGGTAGCTGCTGCAATAGACATAGTTCCAGTAATCTGAAGTCGAATTATGGACTGTGTTGGTCGTCAACTTTCAGTCCTTTAACGTTCAACTGTTGGACACGGATCTGCTCTTAGAGTGAAGGAGATAATACTCATAATCTGCTATACTGGTCCAGTTGCGGTACGGACTATTGATGTTCTTGTGTAGTGTGCCACACTGGCCTGGACCGTGTGGGCAGGTACTGCCGCAAGAGGTGCAAGTGCGTTACCAATGCTGGGGCGCGAGCCGTAATGATCGGAGTAGGGAGTGCCGTAAGCGCCGGTGTATTGCTCGTCCTCGGGCTGGCAGCAGGCAGGCTCGTCGTACTCAGGTCCGCAAGCGTACATGGGCCGGGAGTAGCGGGCGCGCTGGACACCACACACAATATTATAATGACTTGTCAAACCTTAGCCCTCTAATGATTTGAATAACCAATGATGTTATTGGCACGTATTGTTATTCTTATTATCTATTGGCACGTCTCGGAGATAAGATCGAGGCATGTGCCGTGAAAACGAATGGTGTAACGCGCTCTCATAATAGTTTATAGCTTTTATAATAACATAGCAACATTAAGAACAAAAATTTATTAAAACGAGTAAATATAGACATTTTAAACGCCATTATATGGTCTTACTCATTTATTCCATGTTAATTATTGACATTCTTCAAATAATTATAATCTCTTCCATTAATCACCCGTTAGGTGTCCCGTGACGAGTTACTTTTTTTTGATTTTTTAAATTTAACATTATTAGCAAACATACGAACTACTTGATGATACATGGTTTTTATCAACTATGTACAGGTGTAACAACAAATAAGTTGCTGATCATTGCCGTCATTGAACACCAGCTTTTTTCTATCTTCTTAATGAATGGTACCTACTTAGTTAAAAAATTAAGTAAACTTTGTTGCAAAGTTATGAAATTTTTTTTCTTCGTAGTAACCACAAATGTTTTTATGGTTATATATTTTTACCTTAACTTATAATAATGTTTAAAATCTATGCTTCTTAATATATTTTGTATGAATCTAATTTGAATGATGGCAACACCTTTAAAAAGGTACGTATGTATATGAAATAAATCACACGTTTTAATTTCTAATTAAACTTGATTAACGGTCAGGGTAGTGTTTTTTTATAGACTCATCATTATCATCATCATCATCAGCCTACTTTCGTCCACTGCTAGATATAGGCCACTCCAATAATACGCTACTTTATAGATTACGATAAAAATATTCTTGTATTTTTTTTTTCATGGTGACATACGTATTGGTCTTCTTCAGCGCAGGTGGCGGGGTCGTCGTACTCGGGAGCGGTGGAGTAGATGGCGCTCTGGCCTCCCTGGGAGTTCTTGCGGGCGTAGCGGCTGTTGGCACGGGGCTGCCGGAAATGTTGATAACAATCAATATCGTTACAGAATGGAATTGTACACTTCCTAGACAAGCGCGATACATTCTAGTCTTCACCTCGCTTTCCGCCAGGTGATATTACAGTCAAATGCGAATCTGCGAAGAAAAACTTTCTTACTGGTTTTGTGTACGTCTAAGTTCGTTTGCTTAAGAAACATAATCGTATGTAAAAACTTGATATGTTAAAGTAAATTTAATGATTAATTCACCATGCTCTGAGATCCGGCGCGAGAGTGAGCAGGGTGGTGAGGGTGAGGGTGGGCGAGAGTTCCGGCGTGGGCAGGGTGGTGGTGAGGGAAAGCCAACGCCTTGCTGGGGTCCATCTCTTCACGGAAGCCTAGCAGGTGGAATGTGGCGTAGGGGCAGATCTCGTCTTCCATGCCTGCGAACACAGTCAGCATCGTTACGAATTATGTATGAATGTTTTGTATACGTTGATAATAAAACGCTGCCAGAAATACCTTAAAATGTAACACCAAAAAGTAATAACATTATTCTGACAGATTAAAACTAAAAATGGAAACATAAGAAAGGTTAAAAAGAAATGTAAAATAAAAAGATAAAAATGTTTTCAAATTTATTAGCGGTGAAGGCTAAGATGAAAAGTAATTTAATGAAATCAAATTTTGTTGTCATAATAACATGTTTTTGGCTTTCGCAATTATTAGGTAACGTAAGACGTAATTATTATGTACTTACATTAGCATTTTATTCATATTCGAGCAAATAATACTTAAGCAAATTAGATGAAAAATAGCACGCAAATGAAAGGATTGAGATTAGTGAAAAAGCCCTAAAATAATGCATGTTAAGTGATTAAAATACTTACGAAGTTTGGTTGTTACCCACACAATCTGGATGCAGTCACGCGTCTAGATAGCTTTACATTTATACAACGCGCAGAAATCAACTAGGCACTTGGGAGGAATAAGGTTCCCCTCTCGCCAGCTCACACCGACTACCAGTGTTTACCACTCCCGCTTTTGACTCCTCAGTACGTACTACTCGGAATCCCCTATGACGTCATCACAACCTAGTTAACGTCTGCGAGTTATATAATGTAATACGTTAGTCACTACAAGACAGTGTTAGTAAGAAGTAACTGAGACAAACATGTCTAGGTTGATCCTATAAATATTAATTAACAGTCATAATCATAATTATGATTAAAGTTTATAATTTTTCACTCAATAGGATATAAAATAACATAAATTAATTTTGAATACATGTGCCCAAATATTATTTTATGGATCAATCTAAACTTCACATGATTCACTATAAGTTAACAAACGTGCGTGCTTGCGACACACTATTGAAATAATACTGAGTCGAAGCTTCAGATCTAGCCATGAGACTTTTGGAGAGAATTTTTGTATTTGTTTATTATTATGCTTAGACTGAGATTATTAATTTAAATTGCGCAGTGTTCATATTTGTTGGTGAATTGTTTATTGTGAAAGAATAATGTTAATAGGTTAACAATGTACAATATATTTTTAACATTGGACAAGCATAATTTATACGTAATGAAGATAATGACATCTATATATAAATATATAAATATATCGTCTTTTTTACGTTACGTTATTTGAGAAACCGAGTTCATAAAAAATCTGTGAACTTTTACACGCAGTTGCTGTCAAACTTCTTCAGTATGTCAGATATGACGAATAATTTTTAAGTTTTGAGCTATAAACTTTGTTTGTATTTAATATATTCTATTATTACGTGTTTTAGCGTACACTAATTACATAACTATCCCGACTTTTGTGTATTCCCGCCATTCCGATAAATTCAATATGGCTGTCGGCAGTCTTTGAAAAATTTCTCTAAAAATAATTAGTATGAGTTCTGAAATATTTTTACTCATAATCTTGTTTCGAAATTAAAAGAAAGCTCATATATCAGAAGTTACATAAATTGATTATAAATAAAGCATATTAGACCTGAAGTAAGCATAACCCGTTCCAAAAAAACCGAGTTACTCTCAAGTCGCGCCTATAGAAGTTTTATACGTTGTACGGTTTTTACGATTTTTTGGTTTAAATAACTTCGTAAGTATGCAGTTACAAGTGTGCAAGTGTATACAGTATGTAAGTATACAGTTAGAAGTGTGCAAGTGTATACAGTATGTAAGTATACAGTTAGAAGTGTGCAAGTTACGTGTCGGGACTGACATAATATTAGACATGCCTTCAAACAGGATTACGATATTACACACAGCCCAGTCTCATGTCCAGAACCTTATGATTAGCCCAATTAAATTAACTGTGAACCTCGCTAGAATGCTCCTCATGTTTTGTTATATTCGGAATGTATTTTGAAATTTTTACCAAGTACATCTCTATTTTCCTACAAAGTACGTAATAACAGTAACAATAGATTCCAAACCGACACGTTTTATAACAGTGCGTCGGAGCTCATTGGAGGAGGCCTATGTCCAGTGGACTGAGATATGGAAGACGACGCTGTGGGGCGAGGTGCACAGCTAAGTCACCGGGTGGTACCTGTGGAGAGGGTGTCGCCGGAGCCGGTGCGGCGGGGGCACGCGCGCCGCACGCGCTCGTAGTGGTGGCGGCGCGGGTCCCAGGTCGAGTGCGCGCCCACTGAACCACACTACGCGTTATGCATGCGGGCTACGGGCCCCTCGAGTACACAATGTCTCTATGCCATTTCCAACACTACTCCCCGTTTATTTCAAAAATATAATTATAATTGGCTATTACATTCATCTCGTATGAGTCGATTTAAAAACAATACACTGTTTCTTTGTGTCATACAATAAGAATTATGTTATTTAATACATTTTCCAATTATTACAACAATTACAAAATTTTGTTCCCATTGTTTAAACAATAAAAAAAATGCCCGGGAATTAATTCCCGGGCATTTTTTTCAAGTAACCGAGTATATTCAAGCCAATATTACTTACATTTTATCGTCAAATGGTACTCGAGAGGTGTTCAATACCATACACCATTTGAATACCTTTTCCAACATCACCATTAAGCTAACAACATTTTAAAGGGAATAAATATATCGTAACTTGCAACAAAAGTAAGCACATCTACTTTAATGTTAATGGAATAAAAATAATTGCCAAAAAACCGTCAACAGAGTTTATATTAGTTCAATGAAGTATAATGTATTTTATTTTTTATAGAACGCCCGAGACTACGCAAGCTTCTAATGTAATGAGGAATGAAAAAGGAACAGTTTGAAAATAATGTAGAAGATATACTCTAAATAAGAAAAAGTAATCACTACTCAATTTGAAGATGAATTCGTATATGGCGAAGAAAAACAAAATGCAAAATATGAAAAAAAAAAATTTTTAAATGGCGAAAGTAAACATAAATTATCATCTTATTCTAAGCAGTCTGGTCAAATAATTAGGAAGCAAGGGCAAAGGTAAAACGTCCAACTATGTGATGTTTTTATTGCGACAACCCTTGTCAAACATTGGGGACGTCACCAGACAACCACTGTGTTAACGAAGATAATAAATCACCATTACCGATAACATGGACGTCACAACATCAAGATTTTGAAAGAAAAATAGACATAAAACTGTAAACGTGCTCAACCTTACCTATTTGTTTTCTCGCTCCATTGCAAGACGCAGTTTTGGTAAATATAAATTGCACAGAACAATAACAGCTGACGTAATTATAATACGGTATATATACCATTTATATACCATAGATATATTTGGATATTATGGCTATAAGAAGTATAAGAATGTTTGTTTCATATTGTTCTATTAATGAATGTCGGTGTGTGCGTGAGTACGAAGGTTCGCTCCAGTGTGTGGAGTGAATTTGAATGTGTGCATGTAAACATGAGTGTAAATGTGTGCGTGGGTGTGAATGTGTGCGTGGGTGTGAATGTGAGCGTGGATGTAGATGTGTGCGTGGGTGTGAATGTGAGCGTGGATGTAGATGTGTGCGTGAGTATATGTGTGTGCATGAGTGGCTGTTGGTGTAGTTGTGTGCGTTACTCACTGATGACGGCCTGGCGCTTGACGCGGTCGCAGGTGTTGTAGTTGGAGCCGGGTACGGGGGGCAGCTTGCGGTTGGGCGGCGCGATGTAGCCGAGCTCGTCGCGCAGGCCGCCGCGCTTGTCAAGGGTGCCGCCGCCGCCGCCCAGCGCCGCCTGCGACGCGTTGTACACCGCATCGTCTGCAACACCGCGGTATATTGACTATCGCTGCCATATACTGACACGATGTTATATAGTTCTATCTGTAAGTAAAAATCCATTTAAATAAATAGCGCACCCATTTGGTTAAACCATCCGCATTGTAACATTTTGTAGAGTAGGTATACATTTTGACTTATTTATTTATTTAATTATTTATGTACATAAAATACACAGTAAGAAGCTTAGAATGAAATAAGAGCTGAACAAATGTTCCTATTTATAATTGCAGTCACACGGATCATCTGTAACACTTGACCAAAGTATGCTATTTTCAATTTCATAAAACATCTGGTTTACTGAATTGTATTCGTAAATGCAGATAACTGTCTCGGAATGTTACCATTATTAAAAATTCAAGCTAAGGAAATCGATTTCTTGACTTCTCAAAATCCTTTTTCCTAATACAATTAAATGTGTATTAACAATGTCTAATCCAGTTAAGGATGTAATGTTTTTCAAAGTGATAATTACCAAATTGAAAAGTATCATTACTTCATAAAATTCATAATTCGTTTGTCGTTCGATTACTTAAAATTTGGTATTTTGTTTTTAAAACAGTTTTGATATTATTCTGCCAATAGATAATAACTTCGAAGTTGTTATATGGCATTACATAAGCCTTATTGTCTGTAGATAGTGTTCTTAAGTTTATGTTATCTATATATTTATATAATAAACGATATATATAGTAAACGATATATCGTTATTATAAACAATACATTTAATAAATATCTAAATAGCTATCATACTTTAAGCACTAATATGGGTATATGGTTGCTTAAATAAAGCCAGCTTAAAATCTTTTCTATCTACAGCGATTTGTTGATTAAAATATACACACTTATTTAATTCGAAATATAAAAGATTCTATATTGTTTACTAAATAATAGCAGTACATTGGTTAAATAAAGTTTTTTTTTTGTGATTTTATACGAACAACGTGAACAGCACAGCAAACAATAGTAATTGAAAATTGGTAAGAGGTAATCTAATGATATGTATAAGATAGTTATGAGATAGAACTTATAGACGCAGATGTGTTCTAACAAACGATAAATGGTTGCATTTTAATTCGGTAAAAGCGCAAATTTACTAACAGTAAATTGTAATAAAAATATATTTGTTTTTCTTACACGTAGATTTTATTTCCATTATGTTTCAGTTAGAAACTAATATTAATAAAAAACTTAGTTTAGTAAAGTTAGCAGATTAGCACTCTTAAGATTTGTTCATTTTAGTGTCATAATGAGGATGATAAAGGAGAAAGTAAAAAAAACAAAGCGGCGGTCATGCCACCATACATACAGTACACGTCCTTCTGACCTCGCAGGCGGTGAGGCGTGTTCCTGCGGGCCAGGGTCAGGCAGATCACCACCAAGCCCACGATAAACACCACGATAGTCGCCAGGATGGGCACTAGAACTTCGGGCTCGAGCCAGGCCTTGACCCAAGCGGGTAACTCCTTATCGATGTCGGCGTTGCCGGGTAGGGGAGCGATGGTGCCTAGAAGAGGGAGTACCTTTATGGTGGTCCCGCGCGCCGCGCACCACGCACACCACCACGATGGCGATGATGATGACGAGGATGGAGGCCACCACGGGAACGATCAGGTTGAGGTGGGACAGGATGATTTTGATGGTCTGCTCCGTGCTGAGCGAGCCGCCTCCCACCTCGCGCGCGGGCGCGATGGTACCTGAAATGCAAGCCTTCAGTGACTGAGGGGGTTCATTAACGAAATCGATTCACTACTTTAAATAATTTTGAAAATGATAAAACGCGGTATCGAGAACTGAAATCAATAATGAATCATTTTTTCAAGGCGATGCATTTCAGGTACTTTTTCAATCATAGTTTTGATACGAATTTTAAAATTGATTTTTGTTGTTACGCGTTATTGTATTTCAATTCTTACGAATAATAAAAACGGAATGTAGATTGAGCGGCATTAGTTACCTCCGGTCATAGTGAGAGTAGCAAATTCGTATTCGGCCACGTTGAATCCGGCGTTGTTGTGAGCGGTGATCCTCAGTACGTACCAAGTTGCTGGCTCCAGGTCTAGAAGTATTCATGTCATATTAATTATATAATAAATATAAGGCAAAAAGGACTAAAAAAAATCTATTGTTTTTCATGAAAAGACCAAGTAATCAACTCGGATTTACAAAAATTTAAGGATAAGAAACCAAAACGACCTACTGACCAAGTACGACAAAGTTTCCACCGGGTTTCACAGCGTTAGAGATCTGGTTCCATTCAGCAGCGCCTCTGCAATTTTATTTATATTTTTTTATGTAAACACCCAGGCATTCTATAACATAAAATTAGGTACAGTTACGTGGCTTATTCCAAAAAAACGATCTCTTCAATAGTTAGTTAATATTTGGAACGAAAACATTTTTACATATTTTCAACACATACCCGCTTTACGTTGAAAGTAGTTCAAGTTTCGAACCCTTATTCCATATAACACAATTACATAACATATGTATGTTTTTCAGTAAAAGTACCAAAAGAGAAAAAGTATTAAAATCTGTACAAGACGCAGCCAAACGTAATCAATAAAGCGGGCAACATATGGAAGGTGGCGGGACTCACTTCTTCTTATTCTCGACGACGAAGTGGCTCATGGGGCAGCCGCCGTCGAGCCACTGCTTGAGGTGCAGCGTGACGGAGGAGCTGCCCACCTCGATGAAGTCGGCGGCGCGCGGCACGGGCGGCTTGGAGCCGCGCGTGCGCGCGATCACCACGTCCGACGCCTCGCCCGTGCCGATGCTGTCCGCCGCAAGACACGTACGTTACTACATAACTACACACTGTCTCGTCTACGTAACATATCATTCAATATAATTGAACCATTTATCATAAGGCAGAAGTCGGAGACGTCTTAGAGGAACACTTTAAAGTAAGGCAATAAATTACTTCGATAGACGAGCGTGTGTGACGACTTTAATGAATGTAGAAGAGGTGAAAAGTCTGCTAGAACCGTAGCATATAAAAATCTTTGGTCCCTGTCTATCTCTATGGGAAATAGGCGTCACGACATGTAGCATGTCCTCGTATATACAGGTAAAAGCTTTGCACGACAAATAAAACGATATTTTAAATCCGTAAATAAGGTAAGAGTTTTAAATCCGTAGTGTACCAAACAAATAAAAAAATTATAGTTGTTTTCAACCCATATCAGTGTATATTTAAATGTTTGTTTCAATTAATTTTCTGCTTCAATTACCCGTTGTAAGCGGTCACGTAGAGCTGATATCTGGAGCCGCAGAATAAGTTCTCGAGGGTGTAAGTGTCAGTGTTGCTTGGAATCTGAGGACAAATTCAAAAGTTCACGCTGGTTATAGCGAAGGCTTGTTATAATTGTTCAAAAAAGTAATGAAATAATTTTATCATTATGACTGTAGGACCTAAATTGTAAAATGCTAACAGAGATAAACCAAGTTTTTATAACCTTATCTTAGGTTAACGATATACTAATTAGACAATTTCCAGGGTCAATATTTATACGTAACGATTCATAAAAGGAATCAACGAAACGATAAGTGAACATGGTGTTGTAGGACGCTGGTACCTGGACGGTTTCCCAGTCGCCGAACTCCTGCTTGTAGTGGATGGTGTACCCGGCGGCGGGTGACTGGTCGGCGTCGGCCGATGGCTTCAGGCGCAGCGTCAGCGACGACACCGACGACGACGCGATGCTCAGCTGCGGCGGGAACGGGGGAGCTGCACATACACATACACGTCATGGTATTTAAATATATAATAACATGCACACATACATATTACAGTGTCCTATATCCACATAAAAACGCGCACGCGGACACACAAGCACACACGTAGACATATTACTAGTAGTATATGCACTATAATATTCTTCTGTTTCCCTTTCTCTTCAAGAAAGGCGCAGACAGCTTTTCCTCAAAGCCGGCAACGCATTGATCGGTCAACGTGTCTTGCAAATGTCCATAAACTATGCTGACCGTATACCACCCGCCCGCCCACCTGAATGTCCGATTAAATATATACGAAGAAGCAGTTATTGCGACGTACCGAGCACGGAGAGGGTGTGCGTGACGGTGTCGGTGCCGAACTGGTTGTCGACGTGGCACGAGTACTCGCCCGCGTCCTCGCGCGCCACGCCCGCCAGCTGCAGCGAGCCCTCGGGCAGCTGCCTCACGCGCTCCGACGCCTCCAGCGGCTGGCCCTTCACCTGCGCACGGGGACCATCCCACATACCCTCTTACTGACTGCTCGTATATATATATAATCATATCATATGTACTACAAATCTTTCACCTAATTATTTAGCACAACGATGAAAAGGTCAATTTGTTAATAACTATTTGTTATATGCAAATTGTTTGAAGATGTCCTGGGGTATTATTTTATGTATACGCCATTGGAAAAACTTTAATTTTTTTATTACGATAGTTTAATTGTGTCACAATATCAAGTCAACAGTAGTTGAAAACGAAATGATTAAGGAAATTTTTATACCTTCCATAAAATGTTAGGGGGGGGAACGCCGACGGCGAGACAGGGCAGCTTGACGTCTTCCTTGTAGGTAGCAGTGAAGGATTCGTCGAAGGAGGCAATCTTAGCGGGCACTGGAATTATAAAACATATTAAACACAAAATATTATTGTTTCTTAAGACGATATTAAATGTCCAATTTTACCAGAGCGATATATTGTTAAAATTGTTGATAAAAATGTCCCTCTTTTAAGGGAAACAAAAAGACTACCTACAGAATGGTTTTAATGGATGTATATTCTCTGCAAATAAATATATATTACATAGTCTTGGTAAAGTTATTACATTGTTGTAGTAAGACTTCAGAAAATAGTACATTTTTAAATATATAGGTATCAATTACCTTTGTCACTGGGGCTGCAGGAGGCGGTGGCCGAGGGCTGTCCTTCGCCAATAATGGTGGAAGCGGTCACCCAGAAGTCGTAGCGGCCGGCCTTCAGTTCAGTAGCGGAATAGCTCGTTTGGGATGCGGGTACCTATCGTACATTCAAACATGACACCGTGAAAATTTTAAAAACACTTTTTTCTGCGATGTCACACTATTAAGACGCAAGATAAACGGTCAACAAGTATAACATGAAATTATATTAGTCCGGAGACCATCGGCAATCGTTCTTTATTACAATACACAAATATTAATAATAGCGACTCAAAAGCCAGTCGTCATTAAACTGCCAAAAAAACTGATACTCGAGGGACATGGGCGTGAATAGAATTTGAATAGAATTCCATAATCCATTAGTCGGTAATGCGGTCGCGACCTTGTTGGGGTGCGGCTCGGCGTTCTGCGCCTGCGTGTACACGTTGTAGTGCGTGACGACGCCGTTGGGCTGCGCGGGCGGCCGCCACGACACCAGGATGGACTCGGCGCCCATCACCAGCGCCTTCACCGCGCGCGGCGCCTCGGGCACTGCCGGGACCACGTGATGACTCATAAGTAACAACGCGACCGACGTGTTGGGGCCTTTTACGGTTGGACCGACCCGACACCTACTTTTTCACGGTGAGGTTTCAATTACTCCCTGCTGATGTGATTCGTGCTCCAGTTATCTACTTTTATTCTCAAATACTATAAAATCTTTATATGAATAACATCTCCATGTCGAATCCCCCAATGGTAGTTAGATATGAGTTACTACTTACTATCGACAGGAGAATTAAGTAAAAAAATTTGTGTCAGTTTCCCATATAATATTTCCCAAATAGAAACATACATATGTACGCATTTTTATTAGCATTAATAAAAAAATTATTGTGTACGAGTTCTGTTATATGTATTTAAAGTTACCGTCTTGTTCGGTTTGGCAGTGGATAGGAGCAGATCGAACGCCATCGCCGCCGTTGGTGGTCGCGAGCACTTCCATCGAGTAGTTAGTGAATTTCTTGAGTCCGTGAAGGATGGTCTCGCTGCTAGCAGTGATTTTGGTGTCCTTGGTCTTCTCATCTATAAATCATCATCATAGCGGTCTTGCATCAACAGTACAGTTCAAATGAATTGTACAACATAGGCATTACATAACACGACTTCTACAGTTGACGGCTGGCACCCTCACTGAAGATGAAGAACCTCTAGAAAGAGTAAATGTATTTTCAAAGTCCAGGTGAGTTTTAACAGAAAGATATTTGAATCGACCTGAAGATATTTGTCAGGTACCTAATATGACGCTTGATGTTAAATGCGTTTGGATGGCAATTAACGAATATTCGTTTTAATGTACATTTTTAGAATTCCGAAATTAAAATTAAGACAAAGGATATAAAATACTTTTACTCCTGTATTAATCAACCATATGACGCATCGAAAAAAACAGAACAGGAAAGAAAGGATTTTTTTCTTTAAACGTACGGTTTGATCTATGATACTTACCATACCAGGTTTCGCTGGGTCCGTAGATGACTTTGTAGGCCTTGATCAGTCCGTTAGCGGCGGCGAGAGGAGGTGACACCCAGGAGACGCGGATGGTTTGTGCGGTGAGGGTAGTGCAGAGGACGTCTTGCGGGGGTGCTGAAGGGGCTCCTTCCGCGGTGTAGGCTCGCACTTCGTTGGAGACCGGACCAGAACCCATCTTGTTGAAAGCTTGGACTACGATCGCGTATTGAGTGTAGGTCCTAGGACAAACATTTCGTCATATGTATAATGACAGTCAATCAAAGAAAACCGTTAAATATAATAGTTCGATAGATTACTGTTAGAAATTGAAAAAAGGTACAAAGAACAGTGTTAACTGCACTTAAATATTTCAATGGCAAATTTTTGTTGTCTCTAATTGTATCTTCCATGAAAGTCTCACTTGAGGTTCAGGATGTCGAGGTGGTGCTCTTTGCCGGATTCCTTGGAGATGTCAACGGTTTCAAAAACGTAGGACTTGTTGCTTGAGGCCAGCTTGTATCCAACATAGTATCTGTAGATTGTTTTTATAAAACATAAGTATCACATTTGTAAATTGGTAGACCAATTGGTTTGCGTTATATGAACTTGATACCCTTGGAGTTCGCCGTTCCAATCTTGGGGCTGGGGTGGTTTCCAGGTGACTCGCAGAGTGTGCTTGTCAACAGCGTCGGCCTTAACGTCTTGAGGCATACCAGTGGGGGCTTCTTCGGCAGTGATGATAGTGACGGTTTCCGAGGGTTCGGAGGTTCCAAGTTCGTTTTCGGCAACAATCCTAATATGATACGCGGTAGCGGGTCGCAGACTGAATACTCCAGCTTCGGTGGCGTCTCCTGGTACTAATACCCTGGAAATACACATAAGGTTATGTATGGAAATATACATGTATTTACTAGGAGATTATCCCCAATTATTTATTTATTTTTGTATAACACCATAACCGGAAGAGCACAAGGATGTACTTAATGCCCAATAGCGGTCTCCGTGGGTGATGTGCCTGTCCACTATAGGTGATGGATAAAGCATTTTGTGGGGCACATTACTTACATTAATTACTATTAGTTTAATAGAAACCTGTCAATATCTTTCTCCCAATTGCCCTTAGCGCGCTTGTATTCAATGAGGAACTTCTTGATTGGCGAGTTTCCATCATAGGGAGCAGCCCACGACAGTTGAACGGTCCTTCCGGATTTGTCCAAGACTTTCAGGCCATAGGGTGCTTCGGGTACCTCTGCAATTTCAAAGACAATTATGGTTTAAAATCAACAACCTGTTTACAGTTCCACAGTTAAGCATGGGTCCCCCTCTCAGATTAGCAAAAACTCAGAGTTCTGAACTGTTTTATCATTATTATTGCCTAATAGATGAAAACATAAAGTAAATAGGATCAAAATGTTAATTACCTTGGATGATCATGTTAATGCTGGTGTCGTCTGAGCCGAACGCGTTGGTCGCCACGCAGGTGAAGAGAGCGCTGTCAGATCGTTCGGTCCTCCTGATGCTGAGGTCTGAGACCACACCGCCCGGCAGGATTTCTTCGCGGATGGTGTAGCGGGGGTCGGACTTGGGTTCCAGGCGCTTGTTGTTCATGTTCCAGATGATTCCAATTGGCTGTGAGTGAAATACCAATAGTCATCACTGATCGTCGCGAAACGGAGGGTATCGTCATCATCATAAACTTTTGTACCTTTAATCTTAGACACAAGTCTCCTTTCATTAACAGAAAGGTTAGGTCATATTTTAGGTTACAGAGAGTAGGTTACCTTTTCTCCCTTAGCTTGGCATTGCAGGACAGCAGGTTCGCTTCGGCGTGCAGTTTGGTTCCTCATCTTAATTTCGAATTGGGGTGGTGCTAAAAACAAATTAATAAATCATTTTTATTAATTTCACAATTTCATACCATCAGGATAATGTACATGCATGAATAACAATTGACCTTGTACGCTAATCAGAATGACAGCAGATAATCCAGAGCCGATTCCGTTAACAGCTTCGCATAAATAGTATCCCTCATTCGTCTTTTGGATGTTCGCAATAGTCAGAGTACCGTCTTCCACTTTTACATTGGGATTGTTAGGCTTAAGGTCCTTGTAATCGCCAGGCGTGTCACCTGTAACAATTACGAGATGTTACAAGAAATGGAAATGGCAGTAGGTTTATACATCGTCAGGCGTATTGCATAACATATATTATACAAGAAATAAAATTGGCAATACTTTCATTAATCGCCACGAATATCATCACTTATAATATATTTTGCAAAAAATATAAGTGAAATTGGATTTATTTACTTAAAAACACATTAGTATGGTTTGTAACAAATGGTTTTAGCTTCAAAAATAAACAATTAGTGAAATTACAATAAAAAAACCGCAAATATTTAGGATTTCTAAATACAACATCAATATAATGTAAATCAGTTTAGCGTAATATTAAAAGTGAAGACTTAAGAACATACCTTCAGCCCTCTTCCACGTTACTTGGGGCTTAGGGAAGCCATCGGCCTTACATTCAACCTTAGCGTCAGAGCCTTGAGCAAAAGCCTTATCAGTGGGTTCCAGAATCCAACGGGGAGGTACTAAAATATTACATATTTATTAGCTTTTGAATATTTTTATATTTTAGTTTCAATTTATATAATTGATTTTTAAATTTTTGGTCAGCAATAAATCTTTGGTAATACTATCTTCTTAATATTAATAGAAGTTACAGTTAAACTTTTGGTCACTGTAAACGATTTTAATGCTGAATATTACACGCAAAAATGTAAAATGTAAAAGTGAATTTGCAATATGAATACTGCAATGTTATATTTTTAGTTGATAAATGTTTTAAAGAAAGGATCTCAAAATATTTTTTATTAACAGTAAAAACGCTTACAATGAAGGGGAAATTATTTTTTACTGGTCCATACTATAAAAAACCTAGCAAAGAGAATAAATAGAATCAGTTCAGTCGTTTTTGGACGTATGGACACATTTGTAAATATTTAACACATCTGCTACACAGTATTTCAGTTACTTAGTGTTAAATATGACTTCAAGTAACTTTGACAAATTTTACTTATTAATCTAACATTGTACGGACAACATTATGTAACATCACGCCAGTAATCCCCGAACAGGTAGTTTGAGGAATGGAATACACTCACACGTTGTACCAGTTACGTTTATATCCCACCATGGAATACGTGAAGGTGGTACATGACAGTATTGTGTTGGATATGTATCACAATAACATTACGTTGCACAAAATAACAACTTAAGCGAAAATCATAACTTACGATGTATTTTTTTTAAATATTCTATAGGCTAGCTTTTGGCCACAGACTTGCCTGATGGAAATCAACGATGTGGCCTATGATGTAGCAAGCTTGCCTAGTATATGTATACTGTTATGATTTTGTAGCGCCCAAAAGCAACGAGCGTCAAATATATTTATCTATTAATTAATTTTTTTTATGTTGTATATTCTTAAAACGGTTTTAATTCTATTTCAATACTAATATAGGAAAGCACTAAGAATGGTATTATTAATATATTATTTTAAATTGTCTCACAATACATTGACTGTGTTACATAATATTGTCCTATTTTGTATTTGCAACTGTGAATAAATGGAACTGTGATTTCTAGTAATATTTGTACAGTTCTATAAGATACATCACATCATCAAATTTGTATAATATTTTTGACACTTCATCGTAAATTACAGTTCAATTTATTTCAAAAGCTCCTATAACGTTGGATATAATGTAATTAATGAGTATATTATCTAATAAGACGTATGTTTGAAGTATGAATAATGAAGGCGTACATGACCTTGAAATATTATATACACGTTTAATGACAATACATGTGACTGGCAAAGCCAACGCCATAGAAGCTTTCAGGTTTGTCTATTTATATGTATTTAGCAACAAAAATAATTAAGCACAACTAGCTACGAAATAAAAATAATATAGATAAAATAAAATAAAAACCGAACCAAACAAAGCTTTAAGCACGAAATGCACATATTATACACACTCCCTTCACCAAAACCCTTTGAGATAATGTTGCCAGACTTTTAAACAAGATTAGAAGATATGAATATAAATGCATTGTACAAATGTAGGAAAAGTTGAAATACCATTATCTCAATAGGTATGTTAGTAAGGCAAGCTTCGAAGCACGCAAAGTAAGGCAATATGCAAATAAGTAAACAAACAAAAATAAAGACGGGATCCCGGGATTCGGAAGGAGTTGGAAGATAAAAATGCAGGGAGGGAGGGAAGAAATGGTTTCGTCGATGATAGCCGCAGCCGGTTCCTATGAGTTACATTTTTTATAATATTAATCCTCCCCTGTAGCTAACATAATGTATTATCGCGGTAAATGTTAATAAATGTTATATACTTGTCTGTCATGTCAATAAAAATGTTTCTCTAATTGATTTTCGGGTAAATTTTCGTCACTTCATAATTCAAGTTTCGGAATTGAAGCCCACAATATCGATACTACGCAAAGCTCGTCCGTGCTAGGAATAAAGGTTAATTTGTGATTATATAGGTACCGTGTACTTCTAATGAGGTCGAATAGTTGGAGAAGCCGGCGGCATTGCGAGCGTGACATACGTATGTCCCGCTGTGCGCCCATCCCGCTGGGTCTATTAACAGTAAGGAGGCTCTACGGGCTATTTTAGTTGCCGTGACGCCGGCTTTCTCTTTCAAAGGTTGTCCTTCGAAGTACCACTGAATGTCGAGGGGCAGATCGCCTTCCGAAATCAGACATGTAACCTGAGTCGCCTGTCCCGCGTACAACGGGGTTTCGAACGAAAACGGAACTATGCGAGGTAATACTGGAAAACAATCATAGAAAATCGGGTTAGAACGTTTGTCGGCAAGCGATATTAGCGACTAGTGAAAGTAAAGGAGTGGTGAGTGTGAATCAGTCGAGTCGCCTTCAGTGCTGCATTGTGATGTTAGTCCCCGGTACTAAATATTGTTTGTCAGTACAAATATAATAATAACGTGCCATTGACGACGAGGGTCGCGACATGCTCGGCACGGCCCGCTGCGTTTTGCACGATACACGTGTAGTTCCCTTGATGGTTGGCGCTCACTGAGTTTATCGTGAGAACGGACGCTCGAGGACTTAACAGAGTCGTCATGATGTCTCGATGGAGACTCGAGTCTATGGTTTCGCTGCTGAACGTCCACGATATATCGAGCGGCAAATCCCCTTTGGTGGCAACGCAGTTCACTACCACCGCGTCACCGGGATTGGAAGGCACCTCCCCGAAACTGAACGGCACTATGAGGGGCGGAACTGGGACAATAAAAATTTTATGAAGCATAAATCATGTTAAACAGACAAAACGGGAGATCGGAAGCGAGATTCATGAAATTCTCATATCGCACCCTTTACTACCAGTTCGGTAGAATGAGAAACGACACCACCGGCATTACTCGCTGTACAGTTATAAACGCCCGCGTGCTTTGCGTCTACTGATTCGATAGTGAGCACGCTGCTTCTTCGGTCGATGTTATTGACTCGTGCTCCGGGGACAGCGCTCACGGATTTATTGTTTACAGTCCATTCGATACGCACGGGCTGGTCACCATGTGTTATAATGCATTGGAGAGCAAAATAGTCGCCTAGAAAAGCCGGTTCTGGACCGGCAGCGAAAGGTGCTATCTTGGGAGGAACTGAAACAAATATTATCTAAATGATAAAATAATATGTATCTACCAACTATATAAACCGACTAACCGTAGACTACTAAATCTGAAGAGTACGTAGATCGGCCTGCGCGATTTTCACCGACGCACGAATAGGAACCAGCGTGTTTTGCGTCCACAGATTCGATAATAAGTAAACTACTCCTTTTAGAGTTACTCATGGAGTAGTCGCTGTTCCTTTGCGATATTAAATGTCCATTGAACGTCCAAGTAATCGTAAGCGGGAGATCACCGAAATTTACAGTACACGACGCCTGTAAATACTCTCCGACATTTGCTGGTTTTTCACCGAACGAGAACGGTAAGATATTCGGAGGGACTGGAAAGATCGGTACATAAAAGAACCATATTTAAATAATACGAAAGAAAGTTCACTTCGAAATCTACTAAAATATAGCGTGAAAATATAATTTACTGAGTAGGTAATAGATGTGTACATCGCCTAAATGTTTAAGCACCGTTAATTATTAAGGAAGAAGTGTGAGAGTGGATCCCGGCTTCATTTTCTGCGACGCAGGTGTAGTTTCCGGCGTGCGTGTGGGACACTGAACCGATACTAAGGATAGCGCTCCTTTCGCCTATATTGAACACGGTTACTCCGGATCTTGGTTTAATTGGTTCGTCGTCAAAAAGCCACCGCAGATGTAATGGGTGATCGCCTTCAATTACCGAACAAGCCGCGGTTATGACTTGTCCAGAATTTATCGCGACTTCTCCGAATGTAAATTGTTGGACCACGGGAGGAACTAAAGAGAAAGCAAGCATCATCCGGTTAATAGGTTACGATACCAATAACGTTGAGCGCCGCCGTGTGATTTACGGCGCCGGCCTTATTCATCGCTGTACATGTGTAGTTGCCGCTGTTAGCTCCTGAAGCTGTGGGGATGTCTATTACGGAGACGCGTTCGTTTAATTTCGTAGTGGTTACGCCCATCTTTCTTGTTACTGGCTCTCCTTGAAAGCTCCAAGTTATCTTAAGCGGTAAGTCGCCTTTCGGTACGTGACAATCAAGGTGTACAGATTCACCCGAAAATACGGCCTCGTCCAATTCGAAAGGTTTGATGTGGGGTATAACTGAGCAAAAAAATATTGCATTATATTAGTGTTTGTGGTACAACTGTATACAAAATGTAATCATTGCGTACCGTTAATACGAAAATATTAAAGATAACTAATTAATAACTCATGTTAATTATCTAACCCCGTGTGTTGATACTCGATAATTAGACGGGATCTGTTCGTAATTTGTATCGGATTGTTGAAAGAAGTGGTTGGACCTCAGGATAAACTAAAGAGAAAGCAAACACTATCCGGTTACTAGGTTATGATACCAATTATGTTGAGTTCGGCAGTGTGGTTCGCGGTGCCGGCTTTATTGGCTGCGGTACATGTATAATCCCCGCTATTATCCCCCGAAGCAGCAGAAATGTCTAAGACGGCGACGCGTTCGTTTAGTTTTGTAGTGGTTATTCCCATTTTTCTCGTTACAGGCTTTCCTTGAAAACTCCACGTGATACTGAGAGGTAAATCACCCTTGGGTACGTAACAATCGAGGTGCACAGGCTCACCCGAGAATACGGCTTCGTCCAATTCAAACGATTTGATGTAGGGGATAACTGAGCAAAGAAAATTGGTATAATATTAGTGATGCATACATCAACAAGCTGTAGGTAACATTCAACTATTTTACCCTGAACGTGAAGTGGAGTAGAATATCTGTCTTCTCCAGCTTTATTCCTTGCTATGCAAGTATAATTCCCACTGTGGGCGCCCGTTACAGAAGCTATCGTTAAAATTGACGTCTGTTCGGTAATCTTCATAGTCTTAATTCCTGAATGGGTTGATAGATCTTGTCCTTCGAACGCCCAAGAGACGGACATCGGCCGATCTCCTTTACTCGCGTGACACGTCATTTGTATAGATTCTCCATAGTATATAGACTCCTCGATCTCGAAAGGCAGTATATGGGGTGGAACTGATCAAAAACGAAAAATAACGCTAACAATCAAACTAAACGTGCAAATTTCTATGGAGGCCATAGATCTATAAGAATTATTATAAGAAGTTTCTAATAGACAAGGGCGCGCTTCGAGTACCGTGGATGTTGACGAGCGCGGAGTGGTGCGCGCGGCCAGCGCGGTTGCTGGCCGTGCAGGTGTAGTTTCCGCTGTGTTGACCCATTGCAGTCGGTATGCTAAGAACTGAGGCTTTTTCCCCCAGCTTAGTAGTAGTAATACCCATATTGTTATGATAAGGAATCTCAGTTCCCTGGAAACTCCACGATATTTGAAGAGGTCTATCACCTTTCGACACGTGACAAGTAAGGTGCACAGACTCGCCAGCGAATATAGATTCTTCAACTTCGAACGGGATAATGTATGGAACCACTTGACAAAACAAAATAAAGCATAGGTAATAAATAACAATGAGGATACTACAAGTGGGTATATTACAACAGTTGCACAAATAAACCTAACAGAATATAGTATGTACCGATAACTTTGAGAACAGTAGAATAAGAAGCTACTCCAGCGCGATTTTTTGCTATGCACGTGTAGTTTCCGCTGTGGGCACCAGTGAGCGATGGTAACACTAACACTGAAGATCGTTCGCCCACCTTCGAGAACGTTCCTAGCTCAGGTGACAGCAACTGTCTATTAAATTCCCAGGATATTTCCAAAGGAACATCACCCTTTGAAATATGGCACATCATTTGTACGGACTCTCCCGAAAACAAGGCTTGATCAACGTCGAACGGTAATATGTTCGGTGTAACTGTATGAAAAAAATGAACCCAATGAGAGGATATAAATATAAACAAAAAGAAACAAGCTTACGCTGCTTACAGATATGCGAACGGAACTCATGCTTATTCTGCTAACATATCTCTCAGCATCGAAAGACAGTGACGAACATAAAATACGATGATTTATGATTTAATGAGTAAATGAAACTGACCATGAACATTAAGGACAGTGGAATGGTTAGTGGACCCGGCACTGTTCTTGGCAATGCAGGTATAATTGCCACTGTGGGCCGCGGTAGCCGCGGCGATTGAGAGAAATGAGGTACGAGAAGTCATTTTAGTAGTCATTATGCCAAGATGTGATGATGTGTTTTCGTATCCATGGAAGGACCACTTGATGTCGAGAGGCAGGTCGCCCTTTGATACATGACAGTTGAGCTGGACTGTTTCGCCGGCAAACACTGATTCATCCGCTTCAAAGGGTACGATGTATGGCAATACTGTTAATTCAGAAAGCCCAAATTATTACTGAGGCAAGCGTGCAGCGTGCGGCGGAGGCAAGGGATACGAAGGGGTAGGGGAGATACCATGAACATTGACAAAGGTGGAGTGGACGGCCAGCCCGGCGTGGTTGCCGGCATGGCACGAGTATTCGCCGCTGTGGCTAGCAGTTGCGATAGAAATGGTTAGCAACGACGTCCGCTGGCCAATCTTCGTCGTAGTAATCCCTTGGTGAGAAGATAGCTCTTCCCCGTGAAAACTCCATGTAATAGTAAGAGGCACATCGCCTTTGGATACGTGGCAAGTCAATTGTACCGATTCCCCAGCAAAAACTGGCTCCTCGGCTTCGAATGGAACGATGTGTGGAGGAACTGGTGAAGGAAAGCAAAACAAAAGTAAACGAAAAATAACCTATGAAACAAAAATATGCATTCGTGTACCCTGAACATTTAACAGAGCGGAGTGATTGGTGCTGGCTACAACGTTTGATGCTGAGCACGTATAGTTTCCAGAATGTTTTTCCGTCACAGCTGGTATTGCCAATATCGAGCTTCTGTCTCCCATTTTTGTGATTATGACGGCATCAGTATTTTCAATAGGGCGATCGCGAAAAGACCATATGAGTTTAATTGGCATATCTCCTTTTGGGATATGACACATGACTTGAATACTTTCTCCATAAAATACAGCTTCATCAAATTCAAATGGGGATATTATGGGGGCAACTGTAATAATCGTAGGTTCATTAAATAGTGAATGTGATTTTGACAAGGGTTCAGTTGGGGATGAACACAAACATGAAAAGCAGATACTATTTAACCGTGAGCGTATACCCTTCACATTGAGCGTTGCGGAGTGGCTATCTCTGGCGACAACATTGGAGGCGGTGCATTTATAATTGCCTGAATGCTTGGCTGTGACAGTCGGTATTATAAGAGCTGAACCCCTGTCCCCAACATTCATTATGTTCAACCCAGCGAGTAAACTCACATCTCCGCCACTGAAACTCCACTTGAAAGTTAAGGGTTTGTCTCCCTTTGGAATATGGCACATAACTTGAACTCCTTCACCGTAAAAAACTGATTCGTCGAATTCGAATGGAGCTATAACTGGTGCCACTGAAATTATTTTACTTATCTCTTAGTACATGTTTTAATTTTATTCATATTTGATTTCAGTATTTTTTTACAATATACGTGAAACAATTTTATGGCCCGCCAAAGTTACCGAGGACAGGATTAAAGGTTAATAACACAAGGCACAGTAACATATCTAGACTACTAAGCTGTGGATCTACCGGAAGGATATACCATTGACGAATAGTTGAGCAGTGTGATTCATTGAACCCGCATCATTTCTCACTACACAAGTATAATTTCCTTGATTCTGGTGGCTGACGGATTCAATACTCAGTTGACTTGCACGTTTCGTGTTTAAAAGGGATATTCCAATATCACCAGATCTAACTTTATCTCCATTGAAATACCATTCTATTTTTAACGGTTGGTCACCCTTACTGACCGCACACGTGACCAAAACCATTTCTTGAGCGTTTACTGGTTCTTCTCCAAATTCAAATGATGTGACTTGCGGAGGGACTGTAGCAGGGGGTGTAAGCAAATAAATACTTAAATCAAAATCAGTATTTTAAAAACAACCGTGAAAGAAAAGTGTATACAAAATACCATTAACATAGAGTTCGGCTGTATGGTTGACTTCACCGGCCTGGTTTTTAACGGTGCATGTATAGAATCCTTGGTTGATGTGTGTAACGGATTCGATTGTGAGCTGACTAGTTCGCTTAGCGTTCGTCAACATGATTCCGTTCATACCGGACATAACCGGTTTTCCGTTAAAATACCATTGTATAGACAGTGGGAAGTCACCTTTGCTGGCCGTGCATATAACAACTATCATCTCTTGATCGTTTACGGGATCAGTTCCAAAATCGAATGGCATAATTTGTGGCGCAACTAAATGACAAAACATGGCTTTAGAGAGTACTACAATTAATTTTGTTGTACCTACTAGAGTGGTGAATATCGTTGCCACACACGCGCGTTTAAACGTTTTTATGATTATTTTACTCGTTGAATGTAGTGAGGCGGCTTAGACGAGTGCTTTTGAAACCCATTTGAACAGGATAGTGTTATATAGTAAATGATAAATAAAAAAACTATGTGCAAACAAAGCATGTAACAAATAATAATACTGCTGTCCAAACGGTACCGTTGACGCTGAGCACTGCGCTGTGGCTGCTGCGACCAGCTTGATTTTCCGCAATGCAAGTATAATTGCCTATGTGTTCATGTTGGACATTTTCTATGCTTAATATGGAAATTCTTTTTCCATTTCGATTTATCAATATACCATTGCCCGAATTCAAAATTTCGTCATTAAGCTGCCAGTGAATTTTTAAAGGCAGATCCCCTTTTCCTACTGTGCACGTTAAAGAGACAGTTTCGCCGGCGTTAAGTATTTCTTCACCAAAATCGAAAGGGGTAACCTGCGGTGCAACTAAAACCGTCGAAAAGTTAATATGTATTTCCATAAATACTATCGTCTGCATTTAAAATATTTATTTACAAATGAGATCGGACATAAAAAGATAATGTATTTTTTTTAATTTGGGTATTCTGTCCCCAAAACGAAAGGAAGGAAAGAACGGAAAGGAGGTAGCAAAATGTAAAATTTAAATAAGCTCCAATTTACATTTTATTAAAACGAAGCTTTACCGTTCACTGACAATTCGGAGGAGTAATTGGCATGACCGGCCTGATTGGTGGCGAGGCAAGTGTAAACTCCAGTATGTATGAAGGACACTGAATCTATCGAAAGACTGCTGGATTTATGACCAATTTTAGTCACCGTTACTCCAGGAATTTCTCTCACGTCTTTTCCATTCAAGTGCCACGTAATGGTAATCGGAGCGTCACCTTTGGCTACCATACATTGAACTCCAACAGTGTCGCCTGCATTGGCCGATTCGTCGCCGAAGGTGAAGGGATGGATTTGGGGTAAAACTGTTAAGGAAAGCTACTTTAATATGCAAACATATCGTCTACAAAGAAACGTCTACAAAGAAATATCACAACAAGGACCATTAACTTCCAGCGTAGCGCTGTGATTCACTTGTCCAGCCACGTTCTCCACGTGACACACGTACGTCCCACGGTGTGTTCCGTTTACGGAATCAATGTTAAGTATGGACATCTTTCGGCTCATGCTTCCTATGGCAATGCCCAAGGTGTTACCCTGCGATATTTTTCTGCTGTTTAAGCTCCACGAAAAGTTAGCCGGTAAATCGCCCTTGTTCATGACACATTGGACCGAAGCAGTGTCACCAGCGTTGGCAGGCTCATCGCCGAACTCGAAGGGTAAAATTTGAGGAGGAACTGCGTTTGGTGAAAAGCGTTAAAATTTAAAATAAAAATGTAACTAATAGGGGATTAAGCGCACCGTTAACACTTAGCAGAGTTGTGTGATTTGTTTCTCCGGCCTCATTTTTAAGGGTACAAGTGTACGAGCCTCGGTGCACGGAACTAACCGCCTCGATATTTAAGATGGAGGTTTTTTTGCTAATGGTAGTGAGCACGATGCCGAGGTTGTTGCGCGGTCTGATCTCCTCTCCGTTGAAGCGCCACATGAAAGTGACCGGCAGGTCACCCTTGCTCATTACGCAGGACACGGAGGCAGTCTCGCCCTCGTTAAGGATCTCCTCTCCGAATTCAAATGGAGTTATTTGTGGCGGGACTGAGGCAAATTTGTGACGAAAAAAAATAGTTCAGATGGGATTTTAACAGGATACTGGAGCTACACTAGAGAAGCGAAAGAAAAGCAAGCGTTTGTTAACTGGGTCGTGTACCATTGACTTCAAGTACCGCGCTGTGATTAGCGGAGCCAGCCGGGTTCGTCGCCACACAGTAATACGAGCCCCTGTGTATTCCACTCACTGAGTCGATGTTTAGTATGGAGGTTTTTTTGTTGACGTTCGTAATGACTATTCCTAACTCGTTATTTTTAGGTACAAGTTGTCCGTTGAAAACCCAGGAAATGTTTAGGGGTTGGTCGCCTTTGCTCACCGCACAAGATATCGAGGCCATGTCTCCGGCGTTGGCAGGCTCGTCACCATATTCGAAGGGCAATATTTGAGGAGGCACTGCGCAAAGACTGGACAATTAATTTAATCTGGGGCGTGTGTGGCAAACGAAGTAGCTTTGGCGGGCATAAATTTCTATTATTTAAGTTTTTCTCCTATAACACCTTTATATTTCATATTGGTAAGCAATACGAACTTGGACATGATATAACACACCTGTAAAAGAATATGTATTAATTCGGTAATATTAAAATTAATTAATGCCATAGGATACATTCACTTTTTACTTACTACTTAATAAAATCTATTAGATTTTATCTCCTAGATTAGATTAACATTTTTAAAAGCAACTTAGTAGTTTTTTGTAACTGCAAAATTTTCTTTACGTAATCCCATGGCATTTAAATTAGAAGAGCCACTGAGTATCATGTATGATTTTAAAACTAAGTACACTGTAGCAAAGATGTGAGGTAAAATCAAAACGTAATATTTTCATAAGAATTAGGTCCCCATACTCAGTGATATCACTTACTGCTTTAGAAAAAAAAAAAATGAGGTTAAAAGCAAGATTAACAATTATCATAATATTCTCATAATTGAAAGTAGATATGTTTTTACTAGAACAATTTAATAAGATAATTTTTAGATACACTATTTCAGTACCATCATCTCGAACTGTTTTATTATTCTACTGCTAGACACGAGTTTCCTCTCAGAATAAAAGAGGTTAAGGCCCTAGTCTGCCACAGTATACTATGTACAATTTAAAACATAGGAATGTATTTTATTCCAAGCAGTTAGTGAAACTCTTCGGTTTTTCTTATCCTAATTATAAGATACGTTCGTGAATGAAATGAATTTAATTTAATAACAAAAACCGTGAATATTTTATTTGTATAAAACTTTTTAACGCAGAGCTGTAAGTTATTGTACACGAATAATTTAAATAAATCTTGCATTGCGAACATTTACACAATACCGTATTTAGGTTACAATTTTTTTTTTTTTTTTTAAATAATCGCCCCATTTGTCGTTCCACTGTTGGAATATGGGTTTCCTCTCATATTGAGAGGGTTAAGGCCGCAGTCCGCCACGCTGGCCAAGTGCGGGTTGGGGACTTCACACACCTTAGAAATTTTTTTTTTTTTTTTTTATAAATTC
>DWJK01000126.1:0-28129 GCA_018248815.1 Croniades pieria auraria
TATTTAAAAATTCATAATGGGGTGCCTTTATAAGTATGCAAGAGAACCCAAAACAATGTTTTTTCATTTTGTCTGTTGGTCTGTGTATGTGTGTGTATATTTCTGCACGCTAATCTCAGAAACGGCTTATCCGATGTGAATGCAGTTTCAGGATTATAATATTGTAATTGGCTTCACTTAACATTTAGTGTTTTTACATTTAAATCGGTTAACAAATAAAGAAGTTATGTCAATTTTTTTTTTCAAAACTTACGAAATTCACATGTACGCAGTCGCGGGCACAGCTAGAAATACAGTATATTTAATGACCTTAGTTTTACTGCAGCGAGGTCAGTTTGCTGGCCTGCACTTTAATTTTATTCTTTATCTAGCGACTGACCATTTGTCTAGATATCAGTATTCTGTATGCTCAACAGACCTGTTTTTCTGGTTAAATTATATGAACAAGATTTAAAATGGGTGTAGTTAACTTGAACAAGTATGTATCTCAAAAATTCAGTAGTTTTATATATACTTAGTAATTTAGTTATTACTAAATATATTTCAGTGTCTTATTTCTTTTGTTCTGTATACATTTAATGTGTGTTGCTATTTAAATAATGGTCTAATTAATAACAATAACAGAAATAACAGATACTCTTGCTCATACTATAGTAAATTTTTAAAAGATCTACTTCCAGGATTCTTTCCATTGTATGTAATGAAAGAAGGGTTCTTTAGAAAAAAAATATATTTCCGTTTTAAACACTAGACCATGTACAAAATCCTTTATTAAGGCGTAAACGCTAGTTACTCTACTCTTGTTAGTCTCATGTTCGATAGAAATAAAGTACTTATACAAAAAAATATTCGTAAAATACTTAGCTATATTATTGTTAATGATAGCTAGGACAAAACTATTTTAAAGCTATCACTGTACATTACCCTAATTATTTGTTTATTTATGTCACATTTCATGTACATCTTGGTAGAAACATCCAAATGATACTAATTTTTGACATATTTTCAAAGTAAACCAAATGTGACATAATATGAACTAGCCCCCTAACCTACGGCAGTTAACGGCGCCATTTTTTTAAAATGTTTTATCTAGCAACACTATGAAAAATACATTCAGTCTTGTTCTTACGATAAAATGATAAAAACCGTTCGAAATCTTTGCAATTTCTAGCGCAAAAGTTGAAAATTAATTGTTTGCACCGCTAACTCTACGCTACATTTTTACATGATGTTACATACATAAATGTTTTGTTTGGAACCGGGCTTACAACAACAATTTTCTGGAATGTTACATTTCAGTTGAGATTAAAACACAATTAAAGCGAGCGATTGTGAGAGATCCAGAACGAATGCAAACACGAATTTAGCGGAAAAATTAAAATTGTCACCAATTCAAAATTTACAATTTAACTGATAATCTCAATACTCTGTATTGGAGATGAAAATATCAAAGATAAAATATTTCTTTTTAAATATACAAGTATATTATATAAGAAACGCCTACATAAGGCAATAATAAGATATAATTAGTAATTACACACGACTCGGAGTCGTTTTCACTCATTTTACGTTGAATAACTTTGCTGGCAGAATTATACAATATTTTCAATCGGTTCCCCGCAAAGTCATCAAAACACTTTGGTCTAATTCCAGCTTATTTAACACACAGAAATAGGAGACAGTTTAATATATAAGGTTAATTAACTATTTACATAATACCATTATATGATCTTTGACAGTCTGTATGTACAATAAACTATAAAAAAATTGTTTAGATAAATTATAATGTATATAAAAAAATATTTACAAAGATCTGCCGATATAACAAAGCCGAACACGTCTCAAAGTGGATTGTATTGCTTACAGAAGTTCAAAGCATTTTTCAAAGCGCCTTTATATATGTTTTGAAGGCCAACAAAAACGCTACATGAACCATATTCAATGCGGTCAACACACAATTTTTGCAGTGTCCTATAAAAATGTGTGTAGTATTTAGTTGAGAAGAGTCTCCTTACGTACATATATGGCACTCGTGATTTACCGAATAACGAAATATAGGGACAAACGATAAAGCCTCTTATTTAATAGATGATATAAAATACAATACTTTGAAACTATGTTTGTTTACTTCGCTACTTACTTCTGACGGCAATGAAACTCAAGAGATCTTTAGTGAAAGGATAACAATGTAGCGTACACGCTATTAGTAACTAATATTTACAGTTTTACGTTAATATTTTTATAAAAGAATAATTTTTTGTGTTTGGCTACATCGGTTAAGACGGTTAAAGTTGGTTATTATAAAGTTAAAGGTTTTTTATTTTCAGACGTCTAATAACAGTGCATTTTAGTAGACCAATAATTCAAAACTGATTTTTAGGTTTGGCAACATTATTTTTGATATTAATTTTGTATCTGTGGCGTAATTTTGAATAAATAAATAAATGTTTAGTGATTATGTCAAAGAAAGTAATAATTAAATCAACTTAAATGAAACTTACGATCCAACTATATACAACTTACATCTATGACTTTTTTAAATAATCTAACACTAAATAACAGTGACTTTTCATTTTGTGCGTCGAACGACGACTCAGAGATATAATTAAACGGCTACGATCTTGCTGGGGTCCACCTTCACTCGAAGGAACATGACGTCATCTTTGACGAAGTTTCTCTTCTTGAGCATCTCGTGAGAGACGAATCTGGGGAAGCCAAAACCCAGCGCGTCGGGCTCCTTGGAGGGCCGCTGGAAGTTCTTCCACGTGGGGTCGGGCACGAAGCTCTCGACGATGTTGCAGGCGCGGTCGGGCGACGCACTCTGGTCGAACAGCGTGAAGGACACGGTGTGCGCGAAGGGCCAGCGCAGCAGCGCGTCGTACTCGCCCGGCAGGATTTTGATGTACACCGACATGTGTGTGGCCTCGCCAGCGCCGTTGCCGTTCAGGAACAGTGATGCCTAGAAAAGAAAGAAATGTTTAAACCTCGTGGAATGTGACACTTTCAGAGGAATGTGAACTTTTAGTTTACTTTTTAACAATATTTATCAACCTATTTCATACTTTTAAAAACTTTTAAATGGTTCCCCGAGGTATTCCCAATGTCCGATGATAAGGTGCTTTAAAAAATGTGTAAAGGATTTTCGAACTGTGCCTGATGTTGCAAATTTCAAGACCACTTATCAGATGAATTAACTGTTTGTTACTATATGAAATAAAAAGTTTACGCAATTTCTTTGTGCGCCTAGTAAAAGAAAGTCAAGCAAATTTAAATATTAGCTGTCATAAGTGTTTTTTGTAAGTTATTTTTGTAGATCATACAAGAAAGCAAGTATTCTCAGAGATGTATGAATGACAGCATGTTTTTAAAATTGTAAATTTTCTCTTTAAACTCATTTAGAACTAGACAAACATGAACGAAAGTTGATTTTTACAATGAGTTGGCGAATTCTATCCAAAACACTTATTTTTAAAATATCTCTTGGTGGCGGACTAGGTATACATATCATTGTTTTTATTCACATAAAAAATGGCTAATTCCAAAGATGCCACGGCAATTGAACACCAACAAGAAGCATTACAATAACGGTTTTATAAACAGCTAAATTATTAGGACTAATTTCAAAGGTGGCAAGTCAGTAAAGTAAACGACAAAGAAGTTTAAAATAGCATCCGCTAAAATTATTCGCAGTTGTCAAGTGAACGTACCAAGTAGCAAGTTAACTGCAAATGAGTCAACGTTGCTAATTTGGACTCGTAGTAGCGTAAGGTTAGTCATTCGATATTAATCATGGCTAAATAAACCATGCCCGTTCTGTTTACTAACAAAAGATTTCAGTTGGCATAATTCAGGATAAAGCAGTCGTGTTGCGAAACGAACATATAGATTCTATTTAACGCCTAGCTTTGCTAAATTGCAATGTATGTCAATCTGTCCGCATCTATTACGTAAGAAACAGAAGATCCGGATTTGATCTTCTATCGCAGTTATTTAAGTGATGAATCTAGTTCTATTCTAGTTCACCGTTTATTATTTGTTTATTTTACAGATTATTATTTATTTTTAGGACGTTTTGAATAATTATTTTGAATATTCATAATATTTATGTCTCGTTAAATTTTTCTCATTTCCACACTAGGTTTAAACAACTTAACTCCTCACCTAAAGCTGTATGTTATGGCAAATCGTCAATTTCTAAAAATATTTTAATTGCATTTATATACATTTTCATACATATGTGTTAAGTGCTATAATTATTTAGGTTGTTAGTTGAAAACAGAACTTGTCAAAGATATGTAAATTGTGCACGCACCTGCAATTTATATCCATATTGACTGGTGTAGAAAGCGGGAGACACGAGCTCGACACCGTCTTTGCACTTAGCCTCAGCCATCTTGGCTGCCCAGTCCGTGATCCGCCAGACTAGAGCGCCCGAACAGTTAATAGACAGACGGGCTACTGCCGCTCGGAGCGAATCCAACTGGCGGGCCTGGCGGGTGGCTAGTGAGGAGACGAGGGCTAGATGTTGTTGGCAGCTCTCATCTGTGTGGCGTTCCAGAGCTTGTCTGGTTCCCTGGAAAGATGATATTCCGTTAAGTCTGATAACAGACTTCTTTCAATTCAGATGCTTTGTTAATTGTATGCCAAATATAAGAACCAAAAGGAAAAATCCGAAAATATTAAGATCTAATCATGGCCATGTCAGACAAACTAAAACTCTTAGTCTTCTGAACAATTAACATTATACTTTCTATCGCGTTACAATTGAAGAGTGGTCATCGTCGTCAAATAAAGTGAAGATAGTGTTACCTTGAACCTGCAGCCGGCGTCGCGGTAGGTGCAGAAGACACTGCCTGCGGCGCAGTGGTCGCGCAGGTGCGCGTCCAGCTCGTCGCGGGCCGGCGCAGCGGCGCAGCGCTGCGGGCACGGCACGGGCGCGCGCGCGCACAGCGCTCCGTGCGCGCCCACCGTGTCCTGTATACCCCACTCTATTAGTTATCCGCGTAATATTGCACTATAGCGGAGTTCATATACATGAAAACGAGCAATCGAACGGGCAAACGAGTGTTTATTGTGCTCTTTGAGACCTACTCGTATCCTGTCCACTAACAATGGCACATTCTAACGGTGCATTCGAGAAAATATCAAATAATAAATTCAATTCTACAATGTCATACTATGCACAAAGGAAACCAGGAATATTCACTGCATACCGACTGGATTATATCCTCTTTATGACACAATAACGACACAATGGTCCGCTAACTGAAGTTTATCACTACACTACGTCGATAATTACACTAAAAGTATTTCAAATATCTTTTGGATTCCTCCATACCGAATTTGGAATGTCTTTATACGAGAATACAACAGAAACTGTATGGAAAAATAAAATTTTAAATTACAAAATATGTATGAAAAATTCATTAATGATTTAACTTTAACTCTGATTATCTAAGTCTACAGACCTGTGTGTATCTCTGTCCACAATGTCTGCAGGGCACGAGCCGCTTGCTGCAGTGCTGCTGAATATGCTGTTGTGTGTGACGACGCTGCACTTTGGCGCCACACTTATTCTCGCAATACACTGGCTCATGGCCACAGTTTCCTTGATGTTCCTGGAATACACAAAACAAACTCATCACCCTTTGCGTCGTCCATGGTTACGCCCGAGTTTGAGAAGATTAAAGTCATTCAAATGTGACGGTAACTTAAAAGTCAAAGGCGAGCCTCTCTACCGTTCCTTTACAGTGACATAAACAAATATTTATCCACTTGCACAGATAAGGGGCTGATAAGAAAATTCTGAAAATTATCCTGAGTTCTATATATTTGTTACTTAACATTGTCACTTTGAAATGGCCTCAAAGCAAAGGTTGTTCATTTTTCAAAGGGCGTACCGTCCTCTAGCACACAGAGAGAGCCATTCAACGCAATAAGCAAATACTTGCGTAGATTTGTGATAAGCTTCTGATAAAAATGATTATGCACGTCGTACAGAATTCCAATGAAACTAGAGCGAACATACGTTACTAGTTCCACATTAGAAGGGAATTTCTGAAATATGATTCAACATTTTACGTCATTGAATTATTCAAATGCATCATTTACGTCAATAAATATGTGTCAATAATTTCGTTGAAATTGACTGGCGTGATCCTATTTACTTAAAATGGACCAGGTTAAAATAATAAATAACTACTTCTAGATTGTTCTAGAACATTTTCGTATGAAATTATGCTCTATACTACAGAAGTGCATATTTGGTCTTCATCAATTCCATATCTCTGGATTGTAGTTAACCGTTTTCAAAGCTTTCGTTTTTCAAAATGTAATTTGTCAATTTACTTTGACAAGTATCCATCCTTGTATAATATTTCCTTGTTCCTTACCCTTGTTTAAAGCAATAAAGTTATATCATTAGCTTTGAGCATAAGAAAAGAAGAAGTAGAAGAAACTAGAAAGTTGAGTGACCTTGAGTTGCAAGGCTTAACCTTAATTATCCTAATTAAAATTTATATCAGGGATATAATAAATTATATAACAGAGAAATTTAAGAATTTTGCCTGGTAGGATTTTCTATCTCACCTCTAACGCACTGCCGGAGAACTCCTTGCCGCAGTGCTCGCAGTTGGCGCGGCGGCGCGGGCAGGTGTACCGCAGGTGGTCCTGCATCAACACGCGCGGGATCATCGCACCGCATTGCGCCGCGCATAGCACCGCATCGTGCTTGCAGGTGTTCAGGTGCGCCTAACATTAGAAACGGTGGATTATCAACTTGGACAATTTAAAATTTTTATCAAATTGAATTTTAGCGTTTATGATTCAATAACAACTGGCATTTCTGTATTGTAGTTATAAGATAATCTTATTAACAAAAATGTTGGAAAACTATAAACAAAAAGCAGTTTCGTCAACAAGAGAATATTCAGTTTTTTATTTACATTTATCTTATTTTAAATAGCGTATTCGTGGCAATATAAAATTTAAAAAAAAATTTCTTATTTTAAATTTTTTTTAAAAATTCTCTAAATAATATTTAATCACTAAGTATATTAATAAGCAGAAATTTTGGGATAAATATTTTTAATATCATATATTAGAATTTCTTGATATTGGGACTATAATAGGGGCACTAATTGACGGACAATGAGTGGAACGCATTTTATATACACACCAGGCACGGGTCTCTTCCGAAAGAACATTAATATTAAACTACTATTAAAATTGTTTTTGTTCTATAAGATAACGAGCATCATCGTCATTAATATTTAATCAGTACACTGTGAGGCACAGGTCATCTTTTACAACGGAAATGGTGAAACCATAGTCTACCACGCTGGCCCAATTGATAAATTTCGGAAGCCCTGGAGTTTATACATGCTGCCTTAATTTCCTTCGAATTCTGCCCTTCACCATTACGGAAATTAGTTTTAAAAAATTTAGAAATCATTACTAAATCTCTCAATATTTCCTACCTAATATAACTGACATGATTGTACACTAAACGAAAGTAGGTTACACATGGCAGTAGAATCCTTGTATAAAGATTATATTCGAAGGCCAATCATCTACTACTAATCTCTGTTCAAGCCAACGCACGAAGTACCGTACCTAATGAACTTAAGCTATATCGAACTTTTATCAGAAAACTCAAGTATTTATGTAACTTATAAGGTGACACGTGTCGTTTCCAAATAATGAAGATAAAATACATGTCCAACATTGTGCGCGGGCGCACCGATATGGTAATTCCTCCGACCCAGATTCAATTCAACTTATCTATCAAAATATTTACTGTTCCCAACTCACCTTCAGTTTACGTAGTTCGTCCGACCACTGACATCCTTCCTTGTGATGGATGCAGTAAACCACAGAACCCATTATCGCCTTCTCCGACTCAGGGTCTGGATATATCTGAAACAACCGAAAAACACATATTAATATCCCCCTAAACGATATATTATAGTACATTACCAGCATAACGTCCAATTACATTGTTAGCTGTGAATATGTGGACATTTGATGACACTTTTTTCAACTTGTTAAATAAAAATTTAAACATTTTCCTAGGTAATCCGTGAAACACGACGTCAGAAGCAACGGTTGCCGCAAAGACTGATTGAAGCGCCCGCGGCACTGGCATAACGGATTAAATAGGACAACGGGATCAAAAATAAACCACATCTCAAAGAGAATATCAAACAGGCGTGAGCTACGCACCGTACGTTCGAATATGGAACACATCGTTCGGAAATATGCAAATTGGCACGGGTGTTTGTTTTTCGCGCGTAATAATACATTGAACGAACGCAGGAGCGTTCGACACAAGGGCCCGATACGAAATGGTACCTAATGTTCCCGTTCGTACGTTTTCGTTATCTTTATGGGTGCAACGAACAGATGGCTGTCGCTGCGGACCACCGTTCCAGAGTGTTTGTGTCGAGATAAGCGTGATTTTTCACTTCCCAAACCAGCTGTGTTATGAAATGGGCAAATAAACTTGTTAGATTCCTTTGTACGTTCCCTTAGCACTGCTCAGTTAATTTTTCTCGGAACCCAAGCCGCTCTGAGCAGCGGCAGAATGCATTTGTTAACCTGCTCCCGCATAAATAAACAACGCCGAGCAGAAAAATATCATACAAAGTTGTTTGTAAACAACGCTTTAACTAACGATTCGTAGCATCTAAAGCATCTTTTACTAGATGCATAGATGTCAAAGCCAACTCCACGCGTCTATTAGTTTTCGGTCCTTCTGTTTGTCGAATAAAATTTCAATCTACCTTACAATACATTGAATAATGAATACATAACGTTGACAAAGATTTGTTACTGAAATAAGCAATGAACGTGGTACAAATGTTAAATGTGATCCGTGAAAACATTTATTGGTACGAACCGTTCTATTTACAAACATTGATGCATGTGGTCATCGGCATGGCTGCCGCATAACCGTACCACCTTAAGATCCATATTCTAGAAACTGAGACACAGTGCATGAAACTCTATGATGTTACATAGGAATTTGCGTCTTGTGACGAACAGCAACAGAGGCGAAAATATTGGTATGAGTGACCAGAGATAGACGCTCTTAAAGCCGGTGGCGTATAAATTTACGAATATAGAATGTTATTTGTGTCGTATTCTAAAAAGATGGACCGCGATGTGTTGAACTCTCCCGCATCGCTCAATTATAGAACTCGTTGTATCGTGAACGCAGCAGAACGAAAACGTCGCTGAACGCAGCGATATACAGCAGCACTTGAGACGTTTTGGCGCGAACCGCCATTAAAGCGAAATGATAGAGGGAAAACAGAGCCGGTTGCAAACCATTTGTAACTAATCCCTTATGTGGATAATATAATTAAGTGATAAAGAAGAAATGTTGTTATATTGTCCTCTTATGTCATGCACAGATAGGTGACCAAAGATATAATTAATATTTTGAAATAAATGCAAATGACAGCTGGTACGCTAATGGAATGCAGTCAAAGTATACAAGAAATCGAAATGCCGGACCTCACACCTACACTAAGTATTAAATTAAACGGTAATAGTATTACTGGTGTTAATGAACGACATCAACGAATTTTTGTTAACATTCGGCAAGTTTAAAATTCTAATAACTATTCGCTAGTTACTTCTATGATAAATTCTAATGACTAAATATTAAAATTTTTAGACTTTGCCTTTCGCATCCTCATACTCAAGTGCTTAATTTCGAGGGCAGAGCTCTTTTTGTAATAGAATTGGGTACTTAAGTGTCAAACATAAACATAAAATTAACAATGACATGACATGCCACAGATATCAATAAGATATAACATTTTTTATTGTGACATGTTTAAAGATTAACATTATTCTAGAAACATCTAACGACATAAGAAGTCTTTTTGAATATTTTAATTGCATATATTTTAAATATGACTTAAATCGCTAAATATAGACGTTAATTGTTATCGCTATTTAAATATAAGAAATAAGTATTTGTACTATTAATGAAGACTTCAAAACAAATAGCATAGTTTAACAAACTGGGAACTAAACATATATTTCATAATCCACTGCTGATTTATCAATGCCTCGAGTATAGGTATATTATAAAAATGTATTAAACGCTATTAAGGTCGTTTGTCTGGACGCGTGGGTGACATGATGCAACCAGACTTGCGTATCGGCTCCTGTAGGCGTATGTAATGTCTTGCCTCGTAATTGGATAACATTTTATTCCTTATACGCACAAAGGCTTTATTCTACTAACCATTGTCTATTAATAATAATAACTTAATATAAACTGCCTTTGTAAAAAAAATAGTAGTAGAATTTCCGTAACATCACGCCTGTTGATCCCGAAGGGATTGGCAGAGGAGTGTAGTACACTCCCACGTTTCACCAGTTACGTTTAAGTTCCGTGGAATAAGCGGTGAGCCTATTGCGATACACCTGGCACTGATCCACACTCCGAGTCACTACTAGAAATTCTAAATCAGAAAATTCCCATGGTACCCGACCCGGGATTTTACCTCCCGTTCGGCAGACGCGCTGGTAACCACTCGACCAACGAGGCAGTCAAACTAATTTCCATTTTTTGTGTTAATATGTTAATTAAAGTGCTATTCTATTGTTGTACGCATTTGTAGTAGAAAAATGTATGTACATATATCTCATGTGAGGTGAACTAGAGATCTATATAAAACATTCAACCGCATTTTTCTCGTAACCGCCATTTTGCAAATACTGCATTTGTTATAATGAGAGCAGATAAGTAGGTTAGTTATACAAATCTAAGAAATCAGTGTCAGTAGACATTTTTAATGGCGCGAAAATTTTAAGATTTTAATCTTACTAAGAATAATAGTGGAAATAATATTGGCATAAACTTGTTATAAACTTGCTGACCTGGAGGCATCCACAACCATCAGGTACTGGACGATATGTACAGACTGCTCAGTAATTGACGAAAATTTTGACTGACAGTAATTCATGACGTATAAAAACGAGAATAATGGGCTATTTTTCTGACCATTAAACCATATCTATCGCACATCGAAACTGCGTTTTTCTGTAAAAACAATCGTATAATAATCATATTATTATGTAACTTAGAAATTGTGATATTTTATACAACTATTTTATACACATGATTAAAAATGTAACGGCTTAACTCACGTACGTTTTTCGGGATGGCCCGACTAGTCTCCGTCGCGACCTCGCCGCCAACGACGGGTGCTCATGAGGAAGGACCTCGTACAGGTCCGAAACTAGTCGGACCATTCCGAAAAACGTACGTGAGTTAAGCCGGTACATTTTTAATCATGTGTATAAATACTCACGAAACGTTTAATAGTAAAACAATTTTATTCTACGAAATTACAACTGCAATGTCACAGATACTCTCGAGAATTCATTGTATCGGTCATGATAAGAATTATTGCGATCTGTTACCCTTAATGATGTACCTAATAAGCCGTTGTATTTTAATACGTACAGATTTTGAAACATTAATGCACTTGTTGCTTAGGGACTTGAATTCGGACTCTACTTAACTGTCATTTGTTGCTTAGCGGCAGAAACTGACCCACGTCGCATTGTAAACACATACGGTACAGATAGGTAAATAATTTATCATCATCATCATTATCAGCCTATTCCCGTCCACTGCTGGACATAGGCCTCTCTCCAATAGCACGCCACTGAGCTCGGTCTTCAGCTCGTCGCATCCAACTGTTGCCAGCCACTTTGCGTATATCGTCACTCCACCTAGCTGGAGGGAGTGCTACGCTACGTTTGCCAAGACGCGGTCTCCACTCCAGAACACGTCTATTCCAACGGTTATCGGTTCTGCCACAAATGTGACCAGCCGTTTGCCACTTCAGCTTGCTATGTCGATAACTTTGGTTTTCTGTCGGATCGTCTCATTTCGGATTCGGTCCTTTAGAGAGACACCGAGCATAGCCCTCTCCATAGCTCGCTGAGCGACCTTAAATTGGTGGACCATAAGTTACAACAAATATTATTAACGTATCATTGTTAGAAGTGATTGCTATTGTTAACAATTAATGGAGACGAGTAAACAAAATTAAACAATGTTTACTAAGTAGACGGCGTATCTTAATGTTTAAATACGTTAAGAGTGCTTAAATACGTACTTAATTGTTCATTGCTTATATTTAATTGTGAAAAATATCTAAACTGCTATTGATATATCATTAAAACTTATATATGTATGTGATATGGTATATATAAATGAATTATGAGTAATTTTAGTAAGATAGCCAGCTTCCCAGAATTCTGAAGCGCCTATATACATATGTATGTACATATATACAAAGACCCACACATTAGAAAACATTATAGAGAATTCGCGAGCTGGCCAATTTCCTCACTTTCTTTTCCTGCACCATTTGTAGCAAGTGTCGTTGAATCTTATAAAGTGTTTTTGTTACCAATAGTCATTCTCCTCATGGAAGTAAACCTATGTAAGGATATGTATAGGTATTTAGAAATTTATTTATTTTGAATTTCAATTTATTTGGCACTCCGTGGTATCTGCCTATGCCGTGAGAGACTCGGCGTGAAGATCTATGTATGCATGTATTTAGAAATGTATATAATATATTTCAGTTTACCAGCATAACTTATTCAATGATCTACATAGTCTGGGATCAAATAGGCGAGTATTAAGATGTCTCAGGATATTATTAAAAAAGCAATAAATTTCGTAGAATTAAGCTATTGCATTCGAATTGGAGTGAGAGACAGAATTTATGACATTATAGTCCTTGTCCTCAACAGAATTGGCAGATAGATAAAATATCTATTGGTTCATAATTAATTTAATATTCATTCGTTCTAAAATAGCTCTCGGAACACGTGTTCGTAATTAGTTCAATTCCGCCACCGAAAGCTTTGCGCACTGCTCGCGAATGTGTTATCGGTCCAAACAATAATAATTGTTCCTGTCACGTTTATTGGACAAACGTGTCCGGTGCACGGCTGGTAACATTTTGATACACAATTTTATGCTTATCTTCATGCCTGTTTTCCATAGGAGTAGACATATAATAGGGACATTTCTCAGTAATGGTCTGGACAATATTCTACTTTTCTCTTAGCGTTTCGATATTTCTCGATCTTTCTATTTTTTAAAGCTTGTCGGAATATTTTAGTTTAGCTTTGTTTTATTTTAACAAAATATGAACTCAATTTTAGAAATATCTCTCTCTAGGCAGTAGACTGCTGGACAGTTCTTATTGAGGTTGTGGAACTGGCTGCCAGATCACAAATGCGAATCGCGATTGATACTACATCAGATAAAGACCAGCTTTGTCACTTTCTTTACCATCACTGTGCCTGCAGTGTTGCATGTCGTACTTTTTAAACTATAATCATTTGAACTGTTTTCACTATCCACAATGGCGCTATTTTCAAGTTTGTTTCTCATTCGCCTCCACGAAAAGTTAAACGTTCAATGAACTCTTCATTATATCAAGATCAGTAGGGTCAGTCCCTTAAATTTGTTTATTTTCCTTCTAATTCCGTGCAGGTTCAAGGTACAGGTAACATGTTTTGCTTGACAATCTAACACGTTTCGAAACTGACTGACGATTACCTTAAACACCCACCATCGCACTTCCTTATTGGTTTAACAGTAAGGTTGATATTTGGGTGATTTTCCACGGCGGAAATGGTTTGTTGAAATATCGACACGCGCTGACGTGGGAATGTATACAAAACCCAGGGTATTTAAGACTTTGAGTACACTATTTTCAAGTGTAGTAAGCCGTAGTGCAGGCTTATCGGGATATCGAAAGATTTATAGTGTGTTTAGGAATGCCTTACGGGTCAATGGGCCGGCATTTCTTAGCAAATGTTATATGTGTTCTGGAATTTGGAAATAAAGGTCGAAAAAAGAATCTCTTTGCCTATTTATCTTCTCATTCTTGCTTTATACACCAGAACATTTTATCACACAATATTCTTCATGGAGAACATTTTTGTCACGTAAACAGGTCTGCAGTTATGCAGATTTTGCGAAGATCTAACACTATTCGACGATAGATGGCGTGGAAATATAACGGAATATTTGGGAGTTTTGTAACTTTTGCCGAAACCGAAACTGGATCCGAAACCAAAATTTTTTACTGAGACTGACCGTAACCAAATTCTCAGTCGAATACTAAAAACTATAACAATATTAAAAAGTATAACACGTATTTGAAGGTGAGCAAACTCCGACTTAAATCGAAATATTAGACACGATAGTATTCCAGGCGTAAATTTAATAGCCAGTAGAGGATCTCCAATTAAATCAAAAACAAAAATTGCCAATATGTGCAATTTAACAATTTCAAGACTAAAGATATGCATTCTCCGATTTCTGGTCATACAAAACCCGTAAGCATATAACATATAAATAAATTGTTCTTACAATGTCACTAAATGTGAAATACACGCACCGCAATTTCATAAAGACTGTACGTCTTCGAAGATTTGCTAATATATTGTCCACTTTTGTCTCGGGCGTGTAAGATCTCTACGGTGTTATTCTATGCCGTTGGACGATTCATACTTCATCTTACAAACGTAAAAAAGATTTTTAAATTGGAAGAATACATAATTTAACCTTTATTAAAACAAAATTAAAAGAACACATGTAATTAGCTTTTAAATTGTTTATTAAAACAGAAATAAAGAATCGACCGTGATTATTATCTAGCTTGCGGACTCACCACAAACGGAAGCGGGTTCGACGACCGCGTCTTACCATGCCCATGTGTAAAAGCCCGTCATAATTATGAATTACCAATCGCTTACAATTACTTAAGTATTATATCTAAGTAGCCTTATTATTTTATACTGGTTTGTTAGTTCAGTGGTTAGTGAACCTCATTCCTGATTCGGAGGTTCTGGGTTCCAATCCTATCGAAAAAGAATATTTGCGCGACAAGTACGGGTATTCGTTTTGTGCCTGTAATAAAAACGATAAGGCTAATTTACTAGCCTTATTCTGTGAATTTTCTTGTAAACTACTACATACCCGATAAACAACTAAATGAGTGAACTAATGTGGAAGATATTTAACAATATAATTAAAAGAAAAAATAAACATGTTGTACATACGTGTCCTACATGAACTATTGTGCCCTTTTAATAAAAAAAAGTTTTAAATTAAACCGGGAAAACGATTTTCCTACTTCGATTTCGAATTGAGAACACATCTTTAATTTATAATCTGTGCCACATGTTACATCGCAGCGCGGAAAACAATGCGGCCAACACGATAATGTAGTGAGGCCGTTGAAATATTGTTTATCTGAAACAAAATCTTAAATTATTCAATTACGCACACGGACATTACGTACCTTCAAAGAATATATAGTACAGAAAACATTTTACTTCTATACTTAAGTATATAAAAACTTTTGTATATTGCACGGTCTGAACGCTTTATTAAAAACAATTCAGAGCATACTTAACTGTCAATTGTTGCGAGGAAATATTGGTAACATATTAAATATTATAAAATATTCATTCTAAAAGAATGTAAAATAGACAAACCTAGTTTATTAAACACTAATTATTTTTTGGGTACTCGTACCAGAAAAACCGTAGGAAAATAATCCTCACTCAGTATCATTAGATCAGCAGGTCCATTAAAAACACGTATGACCCGCTCAAAATATCTTCAATGAACAGACAGATAATTAATCATCGTTAGCTTAATGCATTCATTGTTTTTGTTTACACATCACTCCTATGTCAGTCGATCATCCGAACGTAATGTTCTAGCTTCACTATGGATTTATCGAAGACAAACAAGACAACTGTTTAACACCATTCTAAAAGCGAAATTGGCGGGCTGGTTTAATTTTTTTTTTCTCTTTGTTAATAAACAATATGTATGTGATAGGCCAGTGTTGAAGATTTAAACGGTGAAACAGCCATCTTAATAATGTTAAATAACTACTTTTCGTTATTATTTTTGGTACGGAATTTGGGATATTAAAAAATAATAGTGAACAACAAATGATTCAGCATTTCTAATTTCAACAGGTTGGAAATAGAGCACTTTATTCGAAGCGGGCAACACGATATCAATTAGGCTTGCTGTCATCGCGAAGGGCGGGTGTCAGGTTTCTTTCAATTTACAGTTCAGAAAGACCAACTTTCTTCCTGTTATTGTAACTTTTTGATCAAATTGATTTAACTTTGGAAAAAGAAAAAAATTATTTTCGTCCGCTAATATTAAACGTATTTTAAAAAGGTTGTAATAAAATTGGTTATGATTGCAGTTTAGAAAACAAAGAATATTGACAATAATTTCTAGTTCTTTTTTCATATCATATTAACAAAGATTCGTGTCAGTAACCAAATTCTTATAGATTAGCTGACGTATATCTGTATCTGACCACGTAATAGATTTATTTACACACGTAATATCACGCCTGTACCGCTGAAGAAGTAAACACAGGTAGATAGACGAGTATAGTTCATTCCCACGTTTCACCAGTTACTTTACATGTCCGACCATGAGATAGGTGATAAGATATAGATGTAGTAATATGAGTCACATATGCCCCGCACCGCTAATAATTTTGTCGGAACGATATATTTTGGCCAGTACTTATCCCATTCCTATATAAAAATACATTTAAACTCACTTTGAGATATAAAAAAATTTGGTAATGAAAACCGAAACGCACAAAAATTAATATTGTCATATAAACAAACAGTCATTAAATAAAAAACGATAGAACAAACAAAACAAATTTTGGTACAATTTTAAATAAAATTGCCGACGCTTAAAAACAATTTGTATTTAGTTAATTTAATTTACCATGTGCATACGTAAATTTAAATAATTCAAGAACTTTAGGCCAAGGTTTTCATAGAACAGTGACAGTAAAATTTTGACTCATTGATGCAAGTTCAAATATCAAATTAAAACGTTGCAAATATCTTTTACATAAACAGGCACGAGAATACAGATTACTAATCCGATAGCGTTATAATTTAAAAAAAAAATCAAGCGAACGCTTTGGTATTAACACTTATCGGTAAACGGTAAGAGTAGGCGAGGACGTTCAGAAAGAAAATGTTGCAAAAGATAAACGTATTGTACAATACACTGCTAAATTTTTTACTGTAAGTTATAAAAAATTAAATGTAGGTACCATTGAGTTTATTTATTTTGAGGAAATATAACAAAGGCGTAGAAAAACATTATATATGTACTACAAAATTAATAATAGTTCACAATTCTTTTTTTTTTTTTAATATTTCATATGTACATAAGAATGACTGCCCCGTTGGTCGAGTACAACTTTACAACAAGCGCGACTTTGTAAGCTTTCTTTTCTTTTTCTAACTTAAAATTCTTAGTAGTAGCTCATTCTGGATGTGTTTCGTGTAATGACATGACATAACATGTCATGTATCTGGTGAAACTCCCCGGCACCTCTTCGGGGAGACACTTATTATTACGTTATGAAAAAAAACGTAACATCACGTCTGTAATCCCCGAAGGTACGCAGAGGAGTGTAGTACACTCTCACGTTTCACCTATTATACTACGTTATAGTAGTACTGTTTAAACCCGTAAGATGCATAATTCGAAGCGGCTTCGATCATATTTGATTATTTGCTATACAAAATATGTTGAAAATGTGTAAAACCAGTCGTGTCATGTCTAAAATCGAAGCTAAAAATTTACACGGCGGCTACAACAGGAGTGTCGTAAATAATGCTTAACAAACACAGCACAGATTATGTAGCTGTCTGTTTAAAATCTAAGGCGCTTGGCCAAACAGCATTTCTAGAATGCCGTTTATCGAAATGCACCAGCCGCGGAATTTAGAAACAAACCTCACGTTGTGAGCGTTGTCTAAATGACGTTTTGGGCACGTATTTATAATCTGTGTCAGTAGTTGAATTTTTTTTTCTACTTTTAAATTTTTTTTTTATTCTGTATATTGAATGTATAACAAATTTCAAAAATAATTTACGCACATTTAAAACGATATTGTTTTAAGATCTAACTGTCTCGTTGGTCGAGCGGTTACAAGTGCGACTGCCGATCAGGGGGAGGTCCTGGGATCAAATTCCGGGTCGGGCACTATTAGATTTTTCTAATTTAAAATTTCTATTAGTGACGCAAGGTCTGGATCCGTGCCGGGTGTATGCCAATAGGCTCACCACCTATTCCATGGGACTTAAATGTAACCGGTGAAATGTGGAAGTATACAACCTTCCTCTGCCTACCCCTTCAGAAGCAACTCTTCCTAATACATTTTTAAAAAACTGTAACATGCGTTACATAAAAATAAATAAAACAGCAAGTAAAAGTGGCTTTAATAACATTAAATAAAAAATCCTGACTGTATCCGGAAACAGACGAAGATAGTTAAATTCAAATTAAATGTGCGATATGGAGCGCAAAATCGAAAAATAAATTGCCAGTGAAGAAACTTAGCAAATATTTTTATACAATTCACAGAAGGAGATGGCCGTTAAGCCGCATCACACGGCAACATAATGTTACATGGTCGCAAAACAAACAAGTTTAACTGCGCAACGTAACAGTTGCGTTGCCGTAACTAAATAACCTTATATTCACATTAGGTACAAGCCGCCATCTTCTTGTCTGCGGTCGATCTAGTTCGTCTGTTTTTGTATAATGCAAAATTTTTGTATTACGACTCAATAAAGACGGCTACATTTAAAAACAATTCAAACGGACATTACTAACCAAAAACAGCAATGAATTTTAGTTAATACATTAAAAAATGTGGTTAAAAGATTGGTTAAACATTTTAAAATTCTTTATTTTATTATTTATTAAAGATATGTTTTTGTACTGTTATAGAATAATCCAAAATTAAATGCAAAACGCATGGAAGCCATTTATCAATATAATATTAACGAGAGATGACATAAATCACCCGATACTCTGACAATTTTCGATATTGAACCAATTACCAGTTACGAGTACGTAGATACATACCTCGTGTCAGTAATCGACTTATCAGTATAACAAACAGACCGACGTTTCTCCTAAGCGTTAATAAATCAATCGTAAATCAGTGTTGCCACTTGATTGCCGAGTACCGGAAGTTGAGGTCAAGCTGTCAATATTATAATAATAGGCTAACATGTCGTTATTCTCGGTGTTGCTATGTTATCTATAAGTAGGAAGTCTGTTCTTTAATTCTCATTCAATTACTTAAAATCACCAAATGCTGATTAGGTATTATTTATTAATTTAATAAAATGAACGTTTTATTTAATAATTTGGACAAGAATTTTATTATGCGAAATTACTTTTTTTTTAATCGTATCATTTTTTTTCAATAGCTGTTTTAAATTCGACTGCAATTCAAAATGTCATCGAAACTGACACATTTATCTTATTATTTTCGTATTTCGTGTAATGATTTACGCAATTTTTAAAGTGTGTAATTATTCTGTACCGCCGGAGATGCGTTCTGATTACTTTTTAAATTCGCCGTCGTGTTGTTGTGTTGCAAAACTGCTTGCGCAACATCACATATTACTCATATTAAAAATGTACGCTAGGAAGTATTAAGATTTTGTTAACTTGAACTGATAAACTCACTGGCATGTATGTTTGTATCTACTTGGCTTATTATGAAAACCGAAAATAATTGTACAATAATGGCAATATTTGAAAAATATTTTCCAACTTGCAAACTACTCTATGGTTTCTTAACATATTAATACAGAGCAGAAGTATCTAAAATAACTTGACTGACGAATATCGCTTAGTTCTGGAAGCGTAAGCTAAATAATGTTTATAACATTACCACGTGATCTGAATTTTATTTTTTATCTATTATTTATTATTAAGCTAAAAAGTAACGTTACAAACGGCGAACTTAATACCTAATGCCATTTCTAACAGGCAGCTGAAAATAATTTAGAGAATATGTTTTAAACACTAAAAAAGCCAATGGCAATATCGCAAGGGTCACCAATAAAATAATCTTAAACAAATTTACAAATATAATAAAGAACTGTCATGCAAAATCGCAAAACTTCTGTGGCAATTTCATTAGAATCAAGAGACCGACCTGATCGTGTGAAAAATAAGGAACTCTACATTCCATACCCACAGGGGAATAATGACCGCTTCCGGTGATCGATCAATCTGCGCTCGCGCATATACGAACGATACTTTTAAGATTCTTCATACAAGCAAAAATCTACCCTATTCTAAGGAAAATAACATCGTAAATAGCATGAATTTATATTGTGCAGTAGAACACACATGTCAAAGCATCACTGAGATTAAATCGCCGTTATAATAGATTGTGAACTTGCAAGATGTGATCCATTAAGTTCAATGATAATGAGATATGTAGAGCTTTTAGCGAGGTATATATTTTAAATTTATTTGAAACTCTACTGAAATTATATACTAAATCGTCCTTTATGTCATTAATATTTAACCATACTTTTTATTATAAAAGTAATAATATCTCCAATCTAAAAATCCCAGCATACATTTTATTTCTGATATGGCTAGTACTTGCGTTAACAACAATCCAAGTAATGCACATATAATCCCTGGATAAATGACCCTTGAATGAACACCATTATCCAATTGTGGCAAACGGTTAGTGGCATGTAAGCTCGTTGAGGTCACACGTCGTGTGTGATTTGCCTTGCCGGGTCAAATGCAGTTCAAATCGATTGAACTCAACTGACTTATTAACGTTCTTGTTGCTGAGCCGCTTGGAACACTAGTGCGAACTTGAACGAATGAATGAAACGGATCCACTCTGGGGCAGCCATGTTGTTTTTTAACTTGTTCAGGACACAACTGTTCAAATGCTTATTAAACCTGTTTTAGGCTACGAGCATTTCGTAAATAATTAACACTCTCTATTACCCCGAAGAAAAATAGCGTAGAGAAACCAACACATCACAGGATTCGCGTGATCTAGTATAAAGCGTTCATAGTATATATATACTACGCTTTAAGCAGGTGGTAAACTATGGCCTTTAACCCATCTCATTCTCAAAGGAGACCGTCGTCAAGCTGTGGAACAATAAAGGTTTCAGATGGACAGAAATACCCATAGCAACACACAAAATAAATGTTAAATTAAGACGATGCGTATCACTCAATAAGACAATATTGTTGTCTGTACGTTAGTCACAGACATAATGATAATTACAGTTGGGACGAATTAATTACAATATCCAATAAATAACGCACTTAACAACGCGTTGGGTTAAATAATCGAACTTTATGGAATCGTGTAAATAGATAACTTAACTATTTTGAACCTAGCTGTCATTAAATACTTTCCTCTCTTTCCTTGCCTTTACGTTAGAAAGGGAGATGAATACAAAATGGCCGCGACGACGTAATAACGACATGATGAAACGATGCGGAGCGTTAACGACCTCGTAAGGGAATGCGTTAAAAGACTTAATGGGCGCGTTATGTCTGGTATAATTATTTCACCTACCGCTTTATGCGTGTAAGTCATCAAAGGGAAGAAATCATGGGCAAAGTTCTAAGGAGGTAAATTTTAAGAGAAACGTATTACCTACTACAATAACTCCTTGTGCGAGGCATGGATTGGATGAGTATCATTCATTAAATAGAGAGCCCAGTCTAACCTCCCGGAAACAAATAGTTATAAACTTTGTTTTAATAATTAGGAAATATATACAGCCATGGTAAAATAGTCATCATTTAATTTAAATAGTATCTTATTGTTAGCAGAACAAATAAATTCGGAAATTCAAAACATCTTTGAGGTCGGCCTATTCTGAGAAATTGAGCTAGTTCTATTTTATATTTTGGTGTCTCATCAACAATCAAAAATTCTACTTATTTATGTAAACCAGACTTTAGACATACCTATGCACTTCTTCACTCGGTAATGACTAATACGGGTTATTCTCCGAAATGACCGCAGCACAGTTATCTGCCGCCATTGCATTATGGATGAATGAATGACAATTATGATTCATTCATTCATGTTCATAGACAACGAATGTTAGAATTTAAAGTGTTAAATGAATTTATATGAAATAATGATGTTCATTATATCGTGGGCCATCTTCAGAAGCATGTTCATCTGATCGCAAAGTAGGTAGGTAGGTAGACCTTGCGTTATCATAGCCAGATAGCTAATAAACTACATATATAAATATGTACTCGTATGCAATTTTTTTACGGCTAAACACAAAACAAATACTTTTGGTCATCACGCTAATATTTGACCGGACGGAAATCAAATCCACGAGCCCCATCTCAAATATTCATTAAATGAGCACGAATATTTGTTCTGCATATGAGTAATTGATCAGTTATCCGGTTACCACAGCACAGACTGGTTTAAAATCAGATGAGTATCATTTGTCTTAAGACATAAGTATTATTTTACTGTATTTTGACTACCTTGTTGGTCTTGTTACAAGATCGACTACTGAGCAAGATGTCCTGAGTTCGATTCCCACGTCGGGCAATCTATAATTTGGTTTTTCTAACTTGATATTCTTAGTATTAATATATAGGTTCAGGTAGGTAGCAATAAGTTTACCCCTTAATCCATCCGACGTATGACACAATTGTCGAAAAATGACAATACTACCCTCTTTTGTGCTCCCTTTGGATAAATACATTTTACATATCTATTGAATTGAAATACCGTGTCGAACAAAGCAAACTCTGAAACATCATAGACTAAAGCAAAACTGTGAGAAACAGTTAGATATTTAAGCGATGCTAATCGTAACCACGTCGTATTACACTTAACAAACCCATACCGCAATATGATCTCTATTTGTATAGGAATAAAATCGACAATTGATTGCTGACACCAGCGTGAATCGTAAGTTATAACGGAGTTTGTTGACCGGATATCACAGCCTCCTGCCGGAAGTGGCGCCATTTCATCGCTATGATGCCTATATGTCAATGTTGCCGTGATTATGTCTAAGGATAATTGAATGGCAATGATTTGAGAGCAGACAGGTGTGCACAACAGATTCAGAAAAATTCGCAGTTTGAATTATGTTAGCTGATTTTTCAACATAAACCTTAATTTATAACAAATCGTTAGTAAATACTTAGTACTTACTTATTTTGAGAATGAATCGTTTTTTAACCCTAAAACATAAACATACATATGTATCTTAGTGAGTAGGGCGAATCGATTCGAAAAAAAAATATGATGGAAAACTTTGTTTACCCCTGACAGTTTAAAAATTAAATGATAAATTTCATGTGGATATTACTTTAACTTTAAAATAGAACCAGGTCTATTTATCATAGCTGTATTTATTTTTCGCCTGTTCTGTTTTTATCACAAAAGTACAATTTTCTCGCAAATTATCTTCTTAGAGCGGGAATAGATATTCTCTGTGGATAGTGACCTGATAAGTTAGATACTCACAAATGGATAAAGTTAAGATTAAACAGATAAGACTGAAGTTATTCGCACATTAATACGAAATGGTTTATATGGCAACACCAAGCAACTATCAAATAAATGACAGTACTAAAATAGATTTCCACGTTTTACGTAACACGCCTATAACATATCCAAACTACCTATAAACTCAACAGGTACGCACAATCCTGCTCTGCCTTCGCCTACCTCAATGTTGCAACAAACATAGACTAAATTCTACACAGAAAGGACTTGCGGACGCTGTGCGCCTTGACTTCCGGATGAAGTTTTTTAAAAGAAATTTGATTTGCATGTATAATTGTTGTGTAAGTTCTAAAATGGGTTAAGTCACCTCTACACATTAAATATTGTAACTCAAAATCATTGCTTTACTTACAATATGTAGGGATTCATATATTTTATATTGACATGTGAAAAATTAAAAAAAAAAAAAGGACGTTCATTAATCAATTTAAACAATAACTCACTTCTATATGTAGACCCCATATATATAAACCATCATATAGCGTGGCGACGCTTGCCGTAGCGACGCGTCGCCACGCCGACAATCGGTTTTACGCGCGGCTATAGATGTTTCACATCAAAATAACACGTGAATTAAGGAGCACGCCTAAATCTTAAGTATAATTATTGCTGCTCCGATTTAAAAATCGAAAATAGAACTAGCCCCTTCGATTCACAAGTTATCTGTGGCCAGCAAGCTTGGTATGTCTGAAGCCAGTACGTTTATTAGAGCAATAATATTGATAAACGCAAATTGATGCGACTTTCCCCATCATATACGCTATTTCTTAACAGGCTCTGTTATGTACATAATGGCTGTGATTACGTTTAGCTATTTTAAACTAAAAGTGATTTTATCCTGCATAATAAATGTCTAAGATTGTATCGATGTAAGCCTAAAAATTGTATAGAGGTTTATCCTTAACTTTTTAATGGAGTTTGGATTCGTTGTCATCATCATCACCAGAGTGGGTTGACTACTTCAGCCAGGGTTAACTCAGAGAGAATGTCATTAAACATCCTTCGCTCTTGTACACTTTAATTTAAGGTGTTAGAGGAGAATAAAATAAGTAAACAAAAGCTACATTATCGGAGTTCGTAAATAATAGTGGACAATAGAAGTAAATAGGAAGTATCGAATTCAATTTAAGATTGTCTCAGCGTAAACCAGATGACTGCCTGTTAGCTCGTTTGCTGCAAACATATTATAAAAAAACTTTTCCAGCTTGTGCGAAATAACCAACCTATTGTGAGTTGTAATATAATAATAATGAACCCATTAACATTCCACTGTTGGAATATGGGTCTCCTCCCATATTGAGAGGGTTAAGGCCGTAGTCCGCCACGCTGGCCAAGTGCGGGTTGGCAGACTCCACACACCTTAGAAATATTTTTTTTTTTATAAATTCTATGGTGTGCAGGTTTCCTCACGATGTTTTCCTTCACCGTTAGCAAGCGATATTTAAATTTAAAACGCACTTTTGTAAAAATGCGCGCCATGCATTTGAACCCAGCACCCCCGGAGTGAGAGGCTGAATTCTTAACCACTAGGCTATCACTGCTATACTTATTTCTTCTAATTTGCTGTTAGTGCTCATTGCATCACGGAATAGGAATTTTATGGACGTAGGTTAATTTGTGTGACATTATATGAGAACATCAACCTTGCATTTATAATATATATACGCTACACGTTTGGCCACACCATACTGTGCGCAAATCCATTTTAGTTTTCACAATGTACAGAATCAGTCATCAAATCAATTTTTTCTATATGAGAGCTTCGAAAATTGATTGCCTCTTACGAACGAGAATCCTGAGACGTAACCTTAAAACTTTCGTCTTGAAACATTATGGTATAAAATTCGATTTCATATCTGTCGTATCTCCAATATTCCATCGCACAATCTTCATATGACGAACACACAGGATGCAAATAAAACCCCATGTACTGTACTGCCACAGTCTAAACATGCCATAATGAGTGGTTATAGGACACCATGGTACAAGATCCAGTTACGTATTGATGACTTCCCAACTATCACGTCAGGTGTACCAAGTGCATCGACCTCATATAGGCGTTTCAGATATAGCGAGCACATATGAAGAACTTTTATATTTATCATCTAAAAGAAACACATTCCTTTGTCACTGTGAATGAAGAGTCTCAATGATATCACACGCTGTTTTTTTTGTTTCAGCCTGAGTTATAGCCTCAGAATACCAGATTATTAGAGCATGACGTAAAGAATATAAAAACACAGAATATAAAACTATTGAAGGGGTATCAGCGGAATACATTAGATGAGAAAACAAAATGCCTTACATCATCGTCTCTTGGTACGAAATAACATGACGACTATAAAAGATGTACAGTAATAAGGGATAATAAGGCGGTGTAAATAAAATATATATCAAATACATTGAAAGAGACACCGCTATACTAGGGAATAACATTCCGAAGCTCATATAAAATTTTCATAACTATGAAAAAATGGAAAATTGTGAGATCTTCACGTATTGGTTTAGACCAGTGGTTAAACACTATTTTTCCACAGTTTATTGGTTGCCTGGGTCGTTGGTTTAGTGGTTAGTAAATTTGATTGCTGCGTCGGGAGTAATAGATTCGATTCCCACTCAGAACATATGTATATTTCCGGAGAAACACAGGAACTGGTTCTGTGTCTGAGTGTAAAGTAACGTATCTAAGTATATATTTATATGTGCATATAATGTAGTTCATAAGCCATGTGCATAGTCTGAGATCAGATGGTCCAGTGTGGAGATGTCCAAAGAAATTAATTATTATTACTTGAAGTAGCTTCTCGTCGGGAGTCAGACTTCGCTCTGCTTCGGTTATTGATCTTCGCGAGACAGCTCCGAGGGCAATGGTACGGTAAAAGGTGGATTTTTTTACTATTTTTTTGTCGTTTAGAAATTTGCGTTTGAGGTATTTTGGGAACGACATGCAGTATAGTTGAGAGAAGAATAATTAGCGTTCAAACTATGTAACGGGTTAATATGTTTTATGTGACCGATTTCTATAAGTTATTCTTACAATTAGTGGATTTTACCCTAACTTTTTTCCTTTAAATTTATTCTTAATGAATTTCACATCAACTTAATAATCACTGTATAACATTCTTAGCAAGCAATGACTAAGTATTGTCGTTAAGTAGGTATAATGCATTTTATTTATCAACTAGCTGTGCCCCGCAGTTTCACCCGCGTTAATTAGAGAACAATTATTAAAAAACTATTTTAAGAACATTACGTTATGATCACCAAGAATAAATATACCAAAAAATGGCTTTGTACGCGTAGATTTCGTAAGTTTAGAAAAGTTAATTGACATAACTTCTTTATTTGTTAACCGATTTAAATGAAAAAAACAATAAGTGTTAAGTGAAGTCCATCGCAACATAATCCTGAAAACTACATTCAAATCGGATAAGCCGTTTCTGAAATTAGCGTGCACAAACATGTAAACATACAGACATAGAGACAAAATGAAAAAAACATTCTTTTGGGTTCTCTTGCGCATATAAAGGCACCCCATTATGAATTTTTAAATATATTTGCCTTGTACAGACAGCGATCAGTTACAGTTTTATTATATGTATAGATTATTACTTTCCGTTATTACAATGGATTGTGTCATTACTATTGTTTCCAATTTAATATTAGCAAATTAGGAATTGGTAATGAGGAGCCTGCCTCGTTATTGGAGTGGTTGCAGCCTGCCTTGGTGGTCGAGTGGTTAAAAGGGTGAATGCTAATCAAAAGATCCTGGATTCAATTCCCGGTTCGGATGCTATTGGATTGTGCTAATGTAGATTTTTTAGTAGAAATTTCTAGTAGTCGCTCGGTGTCTGGATCTGTGCTCGATGTACAATAATCAACTTAGCACCTATTGCATGGTGGGACGCAAACGTGACTGTTGAGACGTGGGAGTGTACTACACGTCTCTGCTAACCCCTTGTGGGATTACAGGCGTAATGTTACTTTTTAGATCACGACCACATCACGATCGATCGCTATCTCTTATATATTTTATAATATAATGCGATTAATGGCAGTTTCTCGTCATTATTAGCAAGGCTATGCTTTCGAATGCTAGGAACCGTTAATATGTTTATTTCTGAAGAAATATGTTTTAAATTTCTGCGTGTCTGTCTACTGGTACAAGAAAACAGAAACGTCACAGAATAGACATAGTCAAAATAAATTATTGACATGTCATTTTATTTCTGAAACGACTCAATATTTAATAATAGTTTGCAGTTTACTTGACTAAAATTAAGTTTTTAATAAGCACTTATGTTCTACAAATTATATGCTAACTAACTTAACGACTTGAATCTGCACTAGACTGGCTATTATTTTAAATGCTGGACGAACACACACAAAGTTGTTAGGAAATGCACCTGATTTGCTATTAATATTAACAACTGCGCTATTTTCAATATCCTTTATGTAAAATTATCTCAGTTAATAACAGCCTCCAAGCAGAAACAACATATTGAGTCTGAGTAGGGACTTCGTCAAAACCGTATTTATATTTACTTTGAACATTTATAGCGCAGTGATAGCCTAGTGGTTAAGAATTCAGCCTCTCAGTCGGGGGTGCTGGGTTCAAATCCATGGCGCGCACCTCTTTACAAAAGTGC
>DWJK01000127.1:0-28117 GCA_018248815.1 Croniades pieria auraria
CGCACGCACGTACGCACGCACGCTCGCACGCATGCACGGACATACACAATCAGACTTAGTTAACGAGTCGTCGAACCGCTAAATTAATCTGATTGTTTCGACTTAGTACGTGATTCGTTAATAATATGGAAAGCCAGTATTTAAATGAACATAATTAAGGCACTTTGAAATTGGAAAGCGACCTACTCAAATAGGACGTCTAACCTTCGTCTAGCTAAATTTTGATTTAAGTTAGGCTTCTGTGCTAATAATGTCCTAATCCAACAAAAAGAGATGCATTATCATTTAACCTGAAAGTTCTCGAAAACGTCAAGTTGCAGTGATTCTGTGATGACAAGAAATAACAATAACCTACTGCTATAGTCTTATATAGCATTACGCCTCTATCTCCCTTTCGGAGATACGCAGAGGTTGGTTTACGTAAAATGATTTTCTACGCCATTGCCCCGAAGACAACACTAAGCAGGTTATACAATTATGTGAATTGATGACTTAAAGAGGGCAGCGAAAATCCGCTACATTTACAGGCCCAAAAGCATATCGCGGCGGAACTTAAGATCCAACTAATTTGTAAATAGCGATGACTCAAAGAACGCCGCTAAAAGCCGCTACATTAAGCGCAAAAGCTAATCGAGACGTTACTTAAGAGCGTACTAGTTTGAAGATTAACTTTACGGTACCTAATTATCGACAAATCAGATGTTTTCCTAAACTTTATTTAAACACGATTAACTAGTGACTAATGAGTAGATACAGGCGGAAACGCACAATATAAATTAATTAATGATTTTGCAATTCCGTATATGTTTCAAACTTTGATGTTGGTCTATTTTATATACAGTAATAGTAACACGAACTATTTTCACAAATGCAAAGATATAATAGACGTATTTTTACACGAGGTAATCCAGTTTCGTATACCAGTCTATTAATATGACTAGGTTAAGTTGTAATCACAATTAGAGATAACTGATATAGATGAGGCGGCCGTTGTTTATTAACATAACAAAAATCAACATAGAGAAAAAGCTGCCATGAAAATCCATTAATAACAATGAAATTCCCAACATAAAACGTTATATATTCTTAGAACAACTCGCACATAATTAATTCCTGCTCCAGACGGAATAATGTGTCTGGAGCACGTCTTCAGCAAACTCACATTGTAATAACATCATAAATCTCCCTAATGATGCTTTAAATACTCCTCTCATTTTACTTTACGTTATGGGACTTATTTTTGTGTACATATGATTCATACCAATAGTGAAAATCCTAGCTGCAATTTCCTGTCTACCATCTTAGATTGCCACAATCTTAAGATATCAGTATGTTCAGTTTGTAGGACAATCAATGAGGAAATACAGCTAGAGGAGTGACGAACTAAGTTAACTATGTGTTGTGAATAGATTCTAAACAACCTCTTTGAGCAGTCATGGGAGGCTTGAAGTTGTTCATTTATCAATACTATTAAATTCCACCGGTCACATAAGGTCAAGAAATAATGACTCTAAGCTCTTGTTATCGCATAACTTAAATTCTCATAACTATAATTTCATCATCATCATCAGCCTATCTCAGTCCATTGCTGGACATAGCTCTCCCCCAATGAGCGCCATCGCGCCCTGTCCTCGGCTTGTCGCATCTATAATTTAGAGCGAAGCAAAATTTTTCGCAAGTAATATTATATTAAACACCTACGACGGCACGAATACAGCTCTTATATTGTGGCGAAGTTAGACTATATCTTATAACTTCATTCCCACCCTCAGTTGGGACGGATCCACTTAATCTTCTCGAGTTCACTTGAAAGCGTACTAGGCTTTTATTAAAAATATTTACCAACTTTTGTGACCTTAAAAATACGCCTTGAATTGCAAAATATAACAGAAATAAATTCAAACAAATTCTTCTATTCAACTGTATATTTGTCTAAATTAAATGGATAAGGACTTTTGTCTGTAGCAGTGCGTGCCAGCTGTAGTGGACTGTAGTTAGATATGAGTTGCAAAAACACTTAGTTGTCTGTGTTCATTTATAAAACATATACACATACGTGGTTGTACAAAATATATTTGTAAAAAAGTAGAAGAGCATGTTAATTTTCCAGCATTGTTTTCGTACAATAATCATTAATGTGCAATTTTTTTACCTAACGTTGATTAATTTAACACCGATGTTGAAAGCCTACCACAAAGTAAACGTGTATCTAATAATTTGATGGCAATACTTAATGTCACGAAATGTAAATGTGATAACGCCATTGCTGTAATGGCAGTAACGTTTGGGTATTGAGATCGATGGGAAATTTAGAAGTCACATCAATGGCAATTAGTCACAGATTGAAATCAAATTACATGACATTAGTTCAATAAGTTTAGCTCTGTGGAGTAGAACGGTAAGGTAAGAAGGCTACGTAAGGAAAATAAAAGCTTCGATGCCGTTGTAATACTGACCTTATTCAATATAGCATTACTATAATATTCATTCGTATAAGCCTATATGGGAATTTTAATTATTGAATATTTATTAATAAGTATACGTGTTTTTTATACTATATTACCATTTACTCGTAACATTTTGTATGTCGTTTTTACTATAACAAACAAGTAATACAAAATTTATTTAAAATATGAGGGTACAGTCTAGATTATTACTAAAACTTACGAGGTTTTACAGGCTTATCAGAATTGTAATTGTCTTAATACACTGGAACATTGTAAAACAAACTATATTTCGAAGTCAAAGAGATTAATACAAACTACTTTCCAAGGTCAACGATATAAAATTGTACAACGCAAAGTTCGTTTGTTACTACTTTTGATAAATAATGAATATAATCAAAATTATTGCACCAGGTTGTTGCAGTGAAACATTTGTTTAAAAATTACCGCTATTTTTACTGTTAAGTTGCAAAGTTTCCGTTTGTCGTCATAGGTTCCCGGGAGATATTTGTCTACTGTAATATTATCTAGCGTTCGTAAAGCTACGAATGTTTCTGGATTTTGCTTTTATTTGTTTACACCTACTTAAGACTAAGGACAGCAAATTGTCAATTTGAAATTTTATTTTATGGAAAAATTAATATCAATTACAGTTAATAACCTACAAAAACTATAGCAACCCATTACAATATAGTTTTAGACTATTAGATTTAATTCACATTTGTATAAACAAACTCTTACACTTTTTATGTAAAAACGTAAAATCTCGCCTGTAATCCACGAAAGGGTAGGCAGATGAGTGTGGTACACTCCCACGTTTCACCAGTTACGTTTACGTACCATGGAATAGGTGGTGAGCTTATTGCCATACACCGGGCACTATTCCGGACTCCAAGTCACTACTAGAAATTCTAATGATTAAAACTGTAACGGCTTAACTCACGTACGTTTTTCGGGATTGCTTCCTTGATTGCGACCTCGCTGCAAGCGACGGATGCTCATGAGGAAGGACCTCGTACAGGTCCGAAACTAGTCGGCCAACCCCGAAAAACGTACGTGAGTTAAGCCGTTACATTTTTAATCATGTGTATAAATACTCACGAAACATTTAGTAGTAAAATAGAAATTCTAAATCAGAAAAATCTAATGCTACCTGACCCGGGATTTGAATCCAGGACCTCCCGGCAGTCGCACTTGCAACCACTCGACCAACGAAGCTGACATATTTAAGTTATTCTGTCATTAATATGCATGCCTGCTTGTGGGAAAGTAAGTGTTAGTGAGGAATTTCGACTTGTACCCACATACTTAAAAAGATATGAAGTATTTTTTTCTTCTTAAAGCTTACTTGATTATCGATTATTTTCATTTTAATTTTCATTAACACTTAACACTCTTCGTGTGAAAATGGATATTGCAATTTTATTCAGAAATTCGGTTAAACCATTCTTTATTTCTCATAAGACATTATAAGTGACAATGTTACACGTACTGAGAAACTTGAGAAATATGTAGGTTTATATAAATCTATATTAAATATTTATGTTATTATTCAAGTGTATTATTTTTTTTTATTGAAAGGGTAGTATAATGTAACATAGCTAAATACACATGTATTATTAATGCACTAGTTTGTAAGTACTAATTCCTGAGTATGCTATATGCTGTTTAAAACCAAAACAAAATATAATGCGTATGCTGGTATTTAATTGACATCTGCATTTAAAATGTAATATTTTATTTATTAATACATAACTGTCACGTAAATATGTTTTGCAAATATCCAATACTCAATTTTAACGCCGCTCGGTATTCTCGTGGGCGTCCTAAGTTTTCTACTCTATTCTGCATGCCCGGACGTGCTGAGGCATCGGTGACGTGAGAGGTTTGCATAATTCGACCCAATTGACGCAGGCTGTACAGCGTCACACCTGCTTTTGCTAAAATATATACGTCGCTCACATTCATTATGTACCATGCGGATATTTATTGTGCTGTTGAACTTTTTATTGTTCGGTGTACACGCGTAGGAGCAACGAAAGGACGTTGAACGTTCTTTGAGGTTTACTATTGCTAGTAGACTTTACGTTGACCCGCAGTGGAATTATCAAAAAAAGATGAATAATTATGATGCCGTAGACCGTCTGGTGGAAATATCGTTTGGTTAACCACGCAAATACCAATAGCAATAACACTAACTGATTTTAAATTATCTCACATTCTTCTCGTTGTAGCCCGTCTTTTGTCCTATGCCCCACAAACTATGCAACAAGAATTATGTTCCTCCATGGTTGTTACAAGTATTTCACGAGTAAATCAAAACAATGTTAACGGGCAAAGGCCTTCATTTACTTGTCTTCATTGAGATGGCCTGGCCGGTTTTGGATGAATGCGATGTCACTTCGGGATCACGAAATCCCGAAATATTCGTTCATATATACTCAGGTTCTAATGGATTTTTTATCTTGAAATTTCTAATAGTGGCACCACATATTCCATGGAACTTAAAGGTAACTGGTGAAACATAGCGTATTTCACTCCTCTGCCTACCTGTTCAGGGATTAGAATCGCGACGTTACGTAAAGCAGTGGAAAGGGGAAAAGGTGCTAGGGGATCGGTGTGGCGATGTCCTATCGCAGATAATCGCCTGGTCACGCGGCCAAACCTCCTAGGGGCGGTACAAAAAACGAGACTACGGATACTGAGTTATTCTCTCAATTATGTATGCCTGGTCGTGCTGAGTGTCCGGGACGTGAGCGCTTTGCATAATCATACTCAGTGTTCTTTTATTTTGCTTTCTCTTCGGTTTTTCGGTATCTTTAAAGCGTTTCAGTCACTGCTCGAATAAATTGACAAAACCACCCTGGCATCTGTACACTTCTGCATAGAATCTACTTATATATATATTGGGTGCATTGAATATAACATAATTATGCTATGGTATCCTTGAAAAAAAAAGGAGGCGTATGTTTGACGCATTGTTACATGTATCGGACCGTATCAACCTCTGGTGCAGACTGAATGTTATGCAGTGCAACTTTGAATTTGAGTAATCTAACAAACACAGATCTTTAATGATATAAGTAATTCAGAGCTGCATTCCTTATTGAATATTAGAGGATACTCGATATTAGTTTCGCATGTGTTTCATGAGACTTTCGAATTTTATGGATCCCTACGTTATGTTACCTTTCTATCACCTTAAAAAGAGACTTCATACAAACTTTTATCCCCTATTATGTGACCCTAAAAGATGAATTATTAAATCCATAAATCGATACACTAATAATAAAATAAAAACTAAAAATAAACAAATTTAAACAAATATACACAATTAACAAAATAATGAACTTTGTTGAAAAGTTTCCTCCCCTTTTCTGTCTCCTAAGGGGTAAAATTTCTAAAATCTTAGCTCAGTCATTGCTTGCGTCATAAAGGGATCAAAGTTTCTATCTTTAGAAGTTTAGGTCTTACCAATGTGAATCAGTCAGCTGGGACATTTTATGTATGTGAATTGTGTTAGGTTCTGTTATATGAACAGACTACCTGTGCCCGCGACTTCGTCCGCGTGGACATTAACAAAACAGTTATTATTCACTTCGCAAATTTTACGATATTAATTATCTATTATTATACATATTCATTAGGTAATTCACGTATAGAAATACCTATGGTAATGAAATTCTTCTATTTTGTGAATCAATATTTTGTTTTCGTACATATTTCTCAATTTAGTTCTTATTTACTAAAATAGTAAAATGAAAGTAGCCTAAGTTACTCCTTATAACATCAGCTATCTGCCAGTGAAAGTCCCGTTAAAATAAGTCCAGCCGTTCCAGAGATTAGCCGGAACAAACATACAGACAGACAAAAATTGTAAAAAAATATTATTTTGGTATATGTACCGTGTATACGTACATATACATTTAGTAAAAAGCGGTTATTTTAATATTACAAACAGACAGTCCAATTTTATTTATTTGAATAGATTAGGTACGCGTTAACTATAAAATTTCACCAAAATCAATATAATAAATACGAGAACAATTTCATTATTTTTGTCTGTAATCAAAATTACTGAAACAATTCAGATAAAATTTTACACGGAGATAGTTTAAAATCTGGGAAGAAATAAACATTCATTTGTGGGAACATTCTCAAGTCAAGAGGAGGATTCCATTCAAGAAAGTTTTAAAAACAATCTTTCCAATAAAGACTTATTATCTAGACTGATACAGTTAAAATAAAAGCATTTAGTGGTCATTAACCTAATATTGCCTATGAAATTAAATTCCTATTACATTTTAGTTTTTAAATAACTCACGGAAATAAACAAACCTTTACGCTCATACGACACGGGCATACTGTCGAATGGGTATGAATTGGGTACAAGACAGGTAAGAAAAAAGTATGAAGACATCCAGACTAATAAAATACCTAATTAGAATAAATTCGGCATTCAGATGTCTGATAGTACGTGATAAACTGTAACCGTATCTGTTGTGCCAAATTGTTCGTCACTAAAAGTAGCTTTCAATATTTGAAAAATTTTAAATCAAAATGAACTGGAGCTGCAATAACGTGTTTAATGTCTTATTGTACTGAAGAACAAGAGACTGATATTTCCACTACAAGTTCTTTAAGGTAATGCATTTGTTTCATTGTCGCCCGGTAACGAGTATACTGAGTTTTTAAACTGCTACGTATAAATAAGTCATGATTCTGATCTTCCATGATCACCGATGGCTTTTAAGACGTGAATAAAAAAGTGAAATATAAGAGACACAAAAGCGAAATATTACATTAGTACACACAGGTATATATGTTATGTATAACCTCGTTAAGGTCATACATATAGTTTTTGTAACGCTTCAATTAGGGCGGCTTGATTTATAATACGAGTATATAAACCAATTCCAGTTCAGTTACCTGCCTAACATGCCTATGGTAAAGCGTAACTATCCTCGCAACAAACCTCTTCTAACATCTATCTAACCTACTAGTTTCAATATATTATTTACTGCAGGTGATAGGCATACAGCGTTGAGTGCCAATATCTGTATCCTTGCAGAACTGCCGTGCTTCTTCCAATCATCTCGTGAAGCAATCACTAGGTACGATTACAAAGAATAGGTAATAACTCATCATGTTAATAAGTGTCTAGTATTTCGCGGGTCTCATCGATTACCGCTAAATCATTAGCGGTATGACAAGTAATACTCGTACACCTGCAGTGTTGCTTTTCCAGGCCACTGCTTGGAAAGAAATGAACATACAAATGGTTTAAGTTACAAAGGATTCAATGAAAACGAATGTACCGCAAATAAGTTAGTGTAGCGACGGACTGCAAAAAATGCAGTTTATTCGTAGTATACGGGCTTTGTGCTGTGACGTCTTATTTCTCACTGCGAGGCTCTGAGAGATAATGTGTTTTAACATCAATTCTAATTCAGTAACATATTGCAGCATCTTAATGTATGAGAAACGTATGATCGGAATTTCCATCCGGAAGCAGGAATTACTTATTTGTGTTACATAAGCAGCAGTCAATCAGATTGGGGTTCAAATAGATACATGAAAGAGACAGAAGGCATTCTGTTCTGAAGAGATTTGTTGTTGGACGGTATAAATTTTATTATACTATCATGCCAGCTTCTTTCAGGATACGCAGAGAGCTCCAAACATCTCAATCCTTGTAAACATGAGGCGGTCCTTGTACATTCATCATTTATCTAGTTTGTATTTAATATACGTGTATTTCAGCACTATAAATAGAAATAAGGCATTGTATAGAAGAATCAGTACATAACTAAGCTAAGCAGACAGAAGCTCTACAAATAAAATTTATCAAACTCCACAAATACCTCGGTGATAATAGCTCGCTACAAAATACTACTTTCAGCAGACGTCCGAATACACTGAGGAGGATACTCCAAGACATCATTTGTAATAGCATTACCTCAACAGGACTGATGTAAAATAACTCAGACTTGTAGAAACTTGTAAAGGAGGTCTACGTTTCTTATTTATTTAACGAGAAAACAGAATAAAGCATTTTATCTTAGAAACTTTTGAATTGCCACAAAAAATGTTCGCTGTGCCCTGAAATGTTATTTAGGCAGACGCGTGAAGACAATTAATGCAAGATGCCCACCAGTTATTTATAAAGGCGTTAAGCTTTCACAACTTTCGTGAGATAAGTTCGGACTTAAATATCATTTAGGAAGAGCAACAATATAAAAAGTTTTCGTCACTAGATTCGCTATGAATGTTAAAGCTTTACTCTTTAGTACAAAAAAGTTTCTTTTTAGTACCTACCTTACTTCTCTTTCGTACCATATAAAATACAAAATATGGTTATTATTCATTGGAATCAACAAATCGTTATTGGAAACTGGTTGTTTGCAGGTTACCGTACCACTTGTTACTAGTTAGTAAGAAATAGAATTAGAATATTTCTTTTAATAAAATAGAAATACTATAATGAAAAAGACTACAATGTTAAAACTAAAAATACTTAAAATGTCATATAACATATAACTTATGATATATTGAAATACTATATTTTACATTAAACTACGAAACATTATGTAAAGCTTACTTCAGAACTAAAATTTGCACCGTCGTATAAATGATCAAGTGATAAAATAGACCAGCACCAACATTAAAATGAAAAATGTCGGCCCGCGATATTCATAGCAGCATTAAGATAACGCCACTGACATATGTACGTTAAAACACTTGAAATATATATGTATGTACGTACACATGACGTATAATGGAGCGTAATATTACAGAATATGAAACAAAAACTTCAAAACGTATACTGTATAAGAAAACTAGAATGTGAACATTTAGATAGATGTAGAGTCCGCACAAAAATTTTTCAAAGCTTAATTTAATTCGAAATTTAAAATTTAAATTTTTTATTAATATTGACAAGTTTAATGTTGTAAATATATATATTGTTCATGCATTTGAAGCTTTAAACTTTAACTCTCGATATCGTTTAGTCGTGCATCAGAAAAAAATGTTTGTTCGAGCTGTAAAACTTATTGTAAAACAGCGCTTGCGTATCTAGGGTACCTCAATATTAAACAGGGTTAAGGCAGCAATGGTGATTTCGACTTCAGAATTAAATGTTACAATGAGGCTAATAAAATTGCAAATCTGACCACTTTATAGCGAGAGAGATTTAAAACCGCGACCCGACCGCAGAATGTTTGCATCAACAAATTTAAATATTATCGCGTAATAAAATTTATTATTCGGTTTTGCATCAGTAAATCACTTTTCTATTGTGATTTCGATTCCATTTGAATAATGTAATGTCGATTTTGGTATTTAATTTGTACTGTTGGCTACTTCCGGTCCGGTCTGATTTATATTTTTCAATAGTATTGTGTAAATATATCATAGATACGTAGGAGGTGCTCCAACTGTAATGAACCCAAAAACTGATTTTAACTTTCCGAAAAGGCAATAAAAATTTGCTACATGAGCCAAGTCACATCATAACAAATAATATGTGGAACATTGACTGTCATTTATTCCTATATAACACAATACATGACTAGTCTCCAACGTTCGTGTTCAAAAATTCTAACACCATCAGCCTGTCTAAGTCCACTGCTTGACATATGTCCGCCCTGAGGTAAAGCACTAGTAAAATAGTACCTATATTTTAAAATAGACTAACAATATATCATAAGGCGGTAGTAATTGGATGCAATTTACCCACGTTTGTATAAAATGATGTTCTCGCTATACCTAAGTGACAAATTCAAATAACGGACTAGTATTATTTGAAAGTCAGAGCAAAGTCAATTTGACGTTAGCAGCCGCTCGAGTCCCCGTCATTAGTTAGTGGAATTGTGAACCGAAATGTTAGATCGAGCGGATGTTACCGAGTGGCACCCAATTACTCTGTGGTCGGTTCAGGTTTCCTGCCGAAGTATTAATTGGATCAGCTACTAGGAGTCATATCTCATTCGGCTACTTAGTGCTCAAGTCGATGTACTATCGCTAACGACGGCGTTATCCTTGTATTCTACTGTCTTCTACCGCCATTTACGTTCAAATAAATATAACCGTATATATAATGCATGTATTATTTTACGTTTACTAAAGCAATCGTTTCTGCAAATATGGTGCGTTTTTAAAACACGCAGTCGTTGTATCTATCTCTCCAGCTAATCAGCTGTGTCCTACTTGTGTAACATCATATATGTAACCCCCAAAGAAGTTGGCAGAGGAGGGTAGAATACTCCCGCGTTTCACCCGAGGTCGCGAAGTCACTGCAAGCGGCCGGAGCTTATGAAGAAGGACCTCGTACAAGTCCGAAACTAGTCGGGCCATCTCGAAAATGTACGTGAGTTAAGCCGGTACATTTTTAATCATGTTTAAAAGTTGATATTTTGTTCATTTTTAATTGTAACAGTATTTATGGCCAGACTAAGTACATACATAATATGATAACAGGACTTTATCAAGAAGTTAAAGTAAGCAGAGGTACAACCTCTGTTTACTTTCACTTCTATCAAAAAAGACATCGTTAAATATTAGAAACAAATTCCTTTTTTAATAGAAATGTTCAAATATTATCACAGTCTAATAAAATGGTTATCTATCACTCCAGTATGGTAGATGTAATTGTAAGCGTAACTGATAGATCGGCCCGAGTTCACTGACACCTAATTTGTTTGCGGTCGCCACAGGAGCTGCGCGAGACAGTCACTTACACCTGTAAAATTACAACGAAAGTTTAATCTATATTTACATCCTTCTTTCAGTAATATTTTTATTACGATATCACATTAAGTGTCTTAGGTATAAAGGTTAGATTGGTACATATTTTAATTTGTAACTTCAATTTATCCTTTTATTACTTTTTGTATTATTATTAATTTGTAAACCCATAGTTCGTTTCATTCGTTTCTTCAATATTTTTTCTCTATTGCACCAGTATACAATGGACTGATTTATTGCCTATATTCCATTCTTACCAGTCAACTCTTGGTGGGGCTGAAATATTATACCAAATAAACATACCAAAATATATACGAATGAATCAATTATTATTATATCATCACGCCAGGTCCCTAAAGAGATATACAGTGAGCATTGGGTGCCAAATAACTCTTTCCTTACAGACCTGGCGTGAACAGTAATTTTTCTCTTTATACCTGCAAGCCAGCTAGTTCTGAATCTTCCATCAATGTGATACGACTTGAGAGACTGCTTTTCACATTTTAAAACACACTTTATTATCATCATAATCATCAGACGTTGAATGTCCACTGCTGGATGGAGGCCCCCACTAATCAACGCCGCTCGCTCACTCCTCATTGTACAAGCTTTATTAAAAATGTATTTACTACCCTCACAAATTCCAGTGACACAATGTGTGTCGCTCCCGCCAGTCGGTATAATCGTAAGCAGACGGTCGATCGGGCGTACGGCACTGACGTCCAATTTGTTTGCAGTCCGCGAGACTAACTCGTACCTCTAGTAAATTTTCAACGTTATCTAATGGTTACACTGGTTTCTACTGAATTTAATACAATGTAAATATCAAAACACTTCGTTTTATTCGGTACTTAATAATCAATACATTTAGATGACCGTTTGTTTTAGTATCTCTGTTAATTCGATGGACTTCTCCATGTACTGCTACGTGTTTACGTATACAAATGCTTATGCATTGTATCCTTGTATACGCAGGTCTTCATAATTTTGAGCCCTCTCCAAAGCTACAAAAAAAAAAAATTTTATAACAATGAAAAACAAAGATTATGTAGGATTTAATTTTGTTTTGAGTGCGGGAATAGTTTAATGTAGGACGCCCTCCATTTCGGCGGAGTGATGATAGAAACAAACTGGATGGCAGTGGTTGGATGCGAAGCGCTGAAAACCGAGCTCAGAGGCGTGCTGTTGGAGAGGCCTATGTCCGACAGTGGACGATGACAGTCTGATAATTATTATATTGATGATGTATATGAACTATGTAGTACGAATTATGTTTAGAGAAGGAATAGTGGATGCAGCAAACGTTTGCGGCGAGCGCGGGTGCCGATGGAGCCAAACCTAGTTAACTCCAATGAAGTTCACGCGCGGTGCTAATAGACTTCGTTACTGCCTCGTTTACCCGTTTACAGAGGAGACGTCTGACTCATTTTCTGTTTAGTTATCACTATTAATTAGTAGTCAGAGTTGTTCATCAATGTACCTTGTGATCAAAATTCTAGTCTTATTTTATAAGCTAAATAATGTAATAAACTGTTACAGGGAAGGCTAAATCGTGATACTTCTCAAAGTTAATTAATCCTTCTAAGTTATAAATAATGTTCATAAAGATTTGTGAAACCTATCAACCCGCAATTGATCAGTTAAACTTTTGATTCAACCTTTCTGCCATTCGGAAAACCTGTGTTCAATAAAACCTTAAAATTGTTCACGATTTTGACAAGAAATGCAGTGAATACTAACGCTGACTATAAAAGCTCTAAGAGGATTGTAATATATTATGTATATTAATATTTCTCTATTATCTCTATGCAACGTTAAACTTCTGATAAATTAGATTCAAATAGACCGCAGTACTTCGGTAATAATATCGACTATCTTATACAACGATTTTGCTTACACTATAAAATCTGTTACGAAATCATTACTACTGGCAGCTCATGAAACGGCGACTTCATTAAATGGAAGCGAGCAAGCGTTTCCAGTACAAAGTCGTCCCTTTTAGGTCACGATCAGGATTGACTTGATAAATTATTTGGTACTATATACTTTGAGATGCTTTTGGTCATTTATTATCATGATAAAGGATAAGAATAATAATTTAGGAGGCAATACGTGTGGCCTTTTAAAAACATGTGAAGTAGCATTGTTAAAAAGTAGAAAAATATTTCGAAACGGTAATTTAATTGCCTCATAGTCTTCAAAGGTTTTTCTCACGTGTGTCAAATAAAACTCATCATTGTTAACCAAGTTGTTATACACGACTACAAATATTTTGTCACGAATCGTATGTTTATGATACTGAGTAGGAAACTTTCACGAAAGTGTCAGCAACAACTGTACGAAATTGGAACTGAATCGGATGAATAATGCGCGAACGCACGCGGAATAAACAAACATTAATTTTTTATATACTCGTATATATAGTTGCATGTTATTGAGCTTTGGAAACACTTAGAAAATAAAGTATATAATTTACTAGATTATATACTATACATACAATTGATTATCAAAAACTTTTAGATAAAAAAGTAACTTACAAAGATTTTGATATTTTACGTATCATACAAAAACCCTGAATCATCCTTCATTCAAAGGCTTGATATATTTCGTACAAGTAATATAGTCCCTTTGTTGGACATACTATTCAGTTTTCAAGAAACAAAGGAGCTCATTAATAATCGTCTTTTATTGTACAGAGGCTTGCATAACAATCTTATTCCATTTCGTTATTTATCTACTTGTCTTTTCTTTGATCTTTCTTGTAATTTTTGCAAATGAATGCTTTAGAAACATTACAAAGCGAATTAACTATACCATTATTTTACGTATTCCATTTAGTGGGTACTTTTAAGTATCCATGGGAACTAATCCTTATGCTGGCAATCGTTAGCGTCTGCTTCGATACTAGATTTCAGCATGATGTAATAAGAAAATGCCGTTTTTAGTATCTGAAACAGAAAATACAGGTTACGGCTGGTCTTTTGCTAATATAATCTCTTCGCTTCAGACAAATTTAATCTGTCTAACAGTTGTTTCACAGTAGAAATAGATGCAACCCCTGGTATTACAGACAGACAAGCCTACGGTAATACCACGGACCTTCTTGAAGTTCCTTTTATATTTGAATCTAATGCAGTTTTGGAGAATGTATCCAAACTTTAGTGATGGAAGTAATATGTACCTAAAAGCAAATAGTTGGACATTAGTTAATTAATGTACTATATCCGCAGGGACTATTCCCTTTCATAAATATTAAATTTCCTTCAAATCTCAAGGGAAGGAAGAACTTTACTAGGCAATTTTAATCACATATCTGTACATAAAAATACCAACCGAAACCATTGGGCGTACTCCAGCCCTCAGTCCGCCCAAAGCTATGAACTGCATCTCTGTTTGCGTCCTTAATAGCAGAACAATAACGATCTTCTGATTAGATATCGACATGCTCTCCCATGGGATACTGTACACCACATCTGGTAGATCGTTGCTCTTGAAACCCAAAAAATACATATATCATTGTGATAAATAGATAAATTACACAATTTGGTTAGTGTACCGAGTTTAAAGCCAATTAAATACCGATAATTCTTAAAAAAAATATAAGCAATAGTACAACTCAACCGTAAAATAATGGAAATAGCTGATATTAGTGACTTCTATTTATGTTTATCTCAGTTTTCATTAATAATTGTGATAATTTATATTTTCCATGGGCTTAATGGCCGAAAAATAAACCAATCAAACATAGGATCGACGTCATATCCCTTACCTTTTTCCGAATTTCTTCAATAACAAATGACATGAGTATAAGTTCACCCATATAGGCGCCGACCATCGTACCGTACATCAATATATCGCCCTTAAACGATGAAAAATAGGTATTTATTGATAAGTAATTTTGTATCTTACAAGAAGTATTTTTGACTTAATAGTTTTATAATATTTACTTATCGCCACTTATGTTAAAACAATATTCAGATCAGGTATAAATATTCCTTTGTTTCATAATGGTTTCTGGATAAATCAAATCACGCCTCAACTTAACATCTTAAACAGATTTAAGACAAATAGTTCTCATATAAAAAAGATAAACTGAATGCTGATGACAATATCGTAGTCTGCGTGGGAAAAATACAAAACAAAATTCAAACCCCGTTCAAGATTTGGTACAGGATGAGACTGTCACTGAACAAGTTATGCAAATAGTTCGCCGCTACGTTCACTCCGAAAGCGGATTGCACGTCGTCAAACACCCTGTGAATTTGATAAATGTGTTTACATATCAGGGAACAGTATCATCATCTTTTGAAATAACAACTTGAAGAAAACTATAAAACTGGGTTTTGTTCAAAATCCATCCTCTTGTAAATGGGAACACATCAGATTTTTGAACGGACGTTTGTTTGTCGTTTTTAGATTGTTACATTCAAAGAGCCTAGTACCGGAAATGAAGGAAGCTGATGAATGTCTGTCTGCTATAGGACCATGAAAAGGTTCATGATACACTCAATACGTATAAAGTCTTAGCTATGTGTGATTTCCGATATTTTACAACAGAAGAGTCATTCAAATAACTGTGTTTAAAGGTTTAACCTTTAACAATAACATTTTTGTCCATCAACAGAAACAAACCCATCAACGTGGGAAAATATTCTTACAATGTAAAAAGTCTCAACTTGTGTCACTATTTCCACAGGTGAGTGTCATGTGAATAATGAAATTTAACCTAACCTTATGATAAATGCATGGTGCATGATAATTCCAACTAGTCTTCTCTTAACTTCATCATCGCTGATGTCATCAACAAAAGCAGTGTTGATGGTATTCTTAAGGATTTGTATATGTCCTATAAGGTGGTAAATAAACATGTAATTGAGACAATGAAGAGTAGCCATAATTGTGACTCCAATTCCAACAACGTATACATTGATAGTGTGGACGATGATCCAGTTTTTGTAACTGTACGCATAGTCGAATGGCATCCACATATATACGCAGGTTTCTAACCGCATGGTCCTATTCAAGATCTTGTCTTTGCTCATGATGTTATGTAGTACTGATATGTTGATCCAAGAAAACCAGGTCAGCCCGAAGAAAAAGATCAGATAATATAAAGTGAAACGTGTGAAGCGCTCCACTGCGAGCATTTTCTGTAATTAATAATATTAAATTTCTATAAATGTTATTCAAATGTTCAGAATTTTGTACCAACGCAATGACATAATTCTCCATACCTGTTTCATGTAGCAGTTACTATCGGCGAAATAGTTGCTGATATGTATTTTAGTCATGAATAACTCCATCACTTTTTTGTAAGAGGTCAGTTGCGATGATCTTATATTTATCTGAACAGATGAACATAGAACATATTGGTGAAGTGAATAGTAAAAATAAAACTGCTAAAACCGAATAAAGAGGGCATATAACCAAATAAATATTTACAAGGAATGGCGTCTATACATGTGTATCGTAACGTTAAAGATAAAATTATGTATAAATACTATTGTATTGACTGTATTTATTAATTTCCAGAATTTTCTAAAATAAGACCGATTTCGCTATACCTTCTATCATAATGTTTTTATACATTGTTTTGTTTTTGACATAACATTGTAATCAAATGTCACTTACATTAACTAAGATACTAACAGGCGCTATACACAACACGATACCTATGACATCGAATGTTAGATTTGTATGGTACACATATAAATACAAAATTTGTGTCACAGTGCAAAGAGGAGCCATTGTCACTACGAATTGTCCATGAAACTGAAAGATACGGCGTATGGGCTCATAACCCCACCATGTCCTTTTGCCCAACCCCAGAATATTTAAAATTGTTGCAAATGTATAGTAAAAACTTTGTTGAAATGGCGGCAACCTGTAATTTACAAATAACTGTCAATTGTTAGGGGATAAACCCATATGAATTAATTTAAAAGCATAAAAGTAATATAAAGGTGCATAAGAAAGTAGTGCATTAAAATTAAATTGAGATTTAATCGATTTCGTTCTTAATAAATGGATTGAACTAAGCATAGGCTCAACATAAATTCCCACATAAAAAAAAAAAATATTTAAAAAAGTTAATTATTAGCACACTTACAAAAGTAGATCATAAAAGACTATATTTTTATTTTTTATTTATTCAATGCCATTATGAGCGAAAAGGCTATTGTTATACTAAGATAGAATAATAGTATACACATTCCCGGTGTAAGACGTGCCTACTGCTTCCCAGTATACTCTCCTCTCATCTTAAGTACTCGGTAATAATCCCTTCATCGTAAGCTATCGGAAGCAGGAAGCAGTAATATAAACAACGGAGAGTAGCATAGCTAACAGATCTTATCAGTAGATTTCATCTATAGTGCATCCAAGTCATGTACAGAAGCGATAACTGTTTACCGTAGTAACAGTTTTCAAAGTGTATTTTTTTACTGAGCTTCCATAAAACAGATTTTCACGAACTGGTTTGCTTCCCCATTTAATTCAGCCAATTGCTTCCTCTTATTTTATAAAAACCTATTAAGATGGTACCGGATATAAAAGTCAAAGCCATATTATAATATCAAATTATAAACGTAACATCACTCCTGTAATTCCCGAAAGGGTAGGCAGACAAGTGTAGTCCACACCCACGTTTCACCAGCTACGTTTACGTCCCATGGAATAGGTGGTGAGCTTATTGCCATAAACTGGCAACAAGTCCAAACTCCGAGTTACCACTAGACATTCTAAATTAGAAAAATCCAGTAGTACCCGACCCGGGATTTGAACCCAGGACCTCCCGATCGGCAGTTACACTTGCAACCACTCGATCAACGAGGCAATCAAATTACAAAGTGAAAAAATTAATATATTAAGTCCTTACACACGAAATTAGCGTTTGGTTAAACTGGCCACTTTCACCTCAACTATCCAGGGTTTGGTTTGGAATTCCAAATTAAAACAAATTTCAAATTTAGGCTGATGTATTTCTGTTTCGAATTTCGTAATTCATTAGTTTTTCCGCCATTTAGTTTTTCTTTGTCTCCTTTGTCTCCGTTACTTACGAATATGAGATCAAACGCTGCACCAACGCTGCAGAAAAAGCCCGAAGGATTTATGATATGTATGGGGAAGCTACTGTAAAAGAAACCACAATACGCTTTTGGTTCCAACGTTTTCGTTCTGGAAATTTTGACCTTCAGAACCAACCCCGTGGTCGGCCGGAGACCCTTGTTGACAATCAAGAGTTAAAGGTGATTGTGGAAGTGGATCCATCCCAATCCACTTCAGAGCTAGCGGCAGGCTTCGGTGTGAGTGACAAAACAATTTAAATTCACTTAAAACAAGTTGGAAAAGTGAAAAAGCTCGATAAGTGGATACCGCATGAATTAACTGAAGCACACCAACAAACACGCGTTGAGTGCTGCGTCACATTACTCAACCGTAACAATAACGAGGGAGTTTTAAACCGTGTCGTTACTTGTAATGAAAAGTGGATCCTGTACGACAATCGGAAACGCCTATCACAACGGTTGAACCCCGATGAACCAGCCGAATTCTGTCCCAAGTAAGAGTTGACTAAAAAAAAGGTACTGGTGAGCGTCCGGTGATCTAGTACTGGTGTCATGCACTACAGCTTCCTAAGATCTGGCCAGACGATGACTGCAGAAGTGTACTTTAAACAATTTTAAATCATGATGGTAAAGCCAGCCGTTAAACAACCGAGACTTTTCAATTGCTCCAGCTCACTGCTGCTTCGCAACCACGCTAGACCCCATACTTAAAGACAGGCGATTGCTAAATTGGAGGAGCTGCGGTAAGAATGTCTCCGACACCCACTATACTGCCCGGTTCTACAACTTCTCCCCGGTACAACAAATTACCATTTTATTCAGCATTTGGACAATTTCATAACGTAACATTACACTTGTAATCCCCGAAGGGGAAGACAGAGAAGTATAGTACACTCCCACATTTCACTAGTTACGTTTATGTCCCATGGAATAGGTGGTGAGCCTATACATCGGGCACAGATCCAAACTCCGAGCACTACTCGAAATTTCTACTATAGACATATGTCACGGGGGAGGCAGATATATATAATAAATATATATAGCTATAATACAGATATAATACAGATATAATACAGACGTAATTCAGATATAATACAGATATAATACAGATATAATACAGATATAATACAGATATAATACAGATATAATACAGATATAATACAGATATAATGCAGATATAATACAGATATAATACAGTTCAGGGTTATCGAAGGTTGAATCTGAACAAGCGGCTACTTTGGAAAATCTTATACTGCTGCTTATTTTTATCTGACGCTAAGAACCAGAATCGACGACTTGACTTAAGGGAATCTCTTAAGCTCGACAGCGCGAAAGGGTCTGTTAATGTATTGGAAAAACGACGTTAATCACTTGTTAGGTAACTGTATTTGCTTCGATGTAAGATAACATATTTATATATAAATGTTTATATAAGTATTATTATAACTAAGAAAACCTCTAATCCCAAACTAAACATAGTTTTTACAGTAATAACCAGACACTTTATGTAATACATATAAAAAATTTTATCTTTATGTATAGTTATTTTATACCTTAATACAGAACAAAGATTCGTTGTTACCACATAAATATATGATTAGAGATGGGAATAGAACCCGCGATTTATATCTGCAGTCAGTGTAATTAACTACTGAACCAACAAGCTTAATATATTTTAATATATGTAAATGTGTGCATGTGTGTATGTGTGTCTGCACAGGCATAACTATATCAAGAGTATTGAGTTGGTTTAACTCGGTATCTTAATAAAATTTCTACAGCAAACCCTAAAATATAATGATACCGAAAAAGTAGTTTACAGACATTACCTTGGCTTAGACATTATATTTTGTATAAAACAGCTGCTCGGTTCACATAAAAATTAACATAAGTATTACCTCCGTAGTCGCATTAACTACAGAAAATAACAACATCCAATTATAATATGAATGCTCCGTAATTGTGTGGTTCACAAAACGGAATCCATTAATAACAAACAAGGAAAAGATTGGGGTGACTAAGCAACATTTTTTCTATAGTAATTGCTACGTTGGTATGTCTTATGAAAAACATCTTTCAACCAAACCTTGACCTTTGTCAATGGCATGAAGTAACTGGAATCAGGATACTGTAATACGATCTAATAGGCACACATTGTTGTAAGCATGATCAATGAACTCTATTTATCAACGGGTAGAGTTAATAGAATGAAGTATACTCGTACCACGTGTTCTACGCATCAGCCGGGCTAGACTGGGAGGGAATGTCATTTGGCATTATATCTGCTTTGTACCCCTTAGTTTGAGGTTTCAAGCAACAATAAATAAATTGAATTAATAACGCGATGGCCATTACCCTTAGATTAATTTAAAGTATACTAAACACTGGTACAGTTAGTAAAATATTTATAACCAAGAGATGTTCACAATTATGCTCAATAATTTCAGAGCGGATCATTATCAAACGTTTACAGAAATCTCTCACGTATTTGACGCTCTAATGCGGATATGTAATGAAATTGCAAGATTCAGTCGTAACATATGTATAGACGATGTGAGCCGCTCGATGTGAACTACCTAATTATTAGTACACTTTGATCCTTCAATCGGATTGAAGTAATCCTGTTTAGGAAAGGTATCGAATGATCCCAACATACTCGTACAACAACTGCTATTTCAGTTCGGAACATAGTTACTCCCTGCAGGGCTAAATCTGTAAACGTGTGAAAAGTTCGTCGAGTTCAAATTCGAAATCCACATCCAAAAACGTTGTTTAATTGGATTGGGGAAGGTGTTTCTGCTTAAATGGATTCCGTGTTTTGAATCAATAAATTAATAGGTACGGAATTAAAACTTTTTAATAAAGGTATCATTCGTTCAGCACGTTATTTCGTCTTCAAATTTGGCCTTTATTTTATCATTATATTTTAAATTCCAAGTCTTTCTTTTCCCGCTTTACCACTATCATCTTCATTGTTTCATCCAATTGACAGTGCCGGTTACAGGCTTCCTCTGAACATAATTGCAGGTCAGTATCCATCGGTTCCCCGAGGCCGTACCTGAACAATCGGTCTATCTAGTGATGAGCCGACCTGATCTGAGTTCGCCACCGGTGCAAGCTCGCTACTCAATAATCTTTTTGTCCATACGATCAGCTTTACTTCAGTATAGATTGGGTTAGGTCCGGGGTTGCCCATTGTCATTCCAGTCGGTTAATTTGAAGATTATAAATCTTAAGTAAGTAAAGCGAAGTTGAGTAATATTTTCGTAATTAATGCTAATATCGTAATATTTCCAGTTTAGAAGTTTAAAGGCATCTTCTCATGGAACACCGTACAATATCAACGATATCACTACCATGTCCAAAATAAATAGCTGCATTTATATATATACTATGTACTGGTCTTGTAATAAATAGAATCGTCAGGTAGTAGAATTGTAAAAGCATTCCAGCATACCGATTTACCGTTCGTTAATGCGGCAACGCTGCAGGGCCCCCTCCCATACAGTGACGAACGATTCTTGATAAAGTGTGACCAATACTAAAAATAGTGTTTGTTAAAAGCTTTTAGCTGTAACCGTATTGAAATCAGTTTATTTGTAGATTTATTTTCGTTGAAAAATATTGTATTGTAAGGGAACATTCAATTATAAAAGGGTCTGGTAACAACTTGAATTAACTAGGAACTTATCGGCAACAACATTTTATAAGCGTAAGCAAGGGGGCATGAAACGCCGCTATCTGTTTCCCGATCGTCGAGTTCAAAGACAAAGTTGGCCGAGTAGAAAAACGATACAGGCATTTAAAGGGAAAGTTTCAGGCAACCGCAACACATTTACAGTTAGCGTGTGTATAAAAAGTGTCGTGAAATAATTTTGTGGTGAAGTTTTGTTGTGGAATGAGTTAATTTTTGTAGCTTTAGATCTACGTTCAATAAATTGAAACGATCGCAGTCGCGGTATTGAACACTTTTGTATTTTCCACAGTTTAAACCCATATTTAATAAAAGTTTTTTTTTCAGTTATTGAGAAGAACATTATGGCAATATAACTCTAGCAAAAGTATGATAAAGTTTTTCGTAACATGAAAGAACTAGATTAACTTTGCTTTCACAAAGTCGGAGACTGTGATCTTAAAGTTTAATGGTCACCTTAGCCGTGAAGTCAGTTTTAAACTTACACGTTTAACGCTGAAGGAAGACGCCTTTTTCACTCAATAATTTAGTAGGTAACATAAAAATATTTAGAGGAATATTTATTAAGTATAATAATGGTAATTTCTTCAAACAAATGAAAATTTTATTTGTTAATGTTTAACATGAATACATATGAAATGGTTTTGCTTTAGAAAGTTCAGAGAAGTTATTTTTCTCTACCTGTACTATAAAACAATATTAAGCATATCGAAACATGTTTAAATTGTCTAATTTAGTTGGTTCGCATTGATTTAAAGAAAATCAACTTCTAAATTTCTTTAATTTATCACCTTTTAGTTTATCATTTTTTTGATTTCTCATCATTATCAGCCTGTATCATGCAACTGCTGGACTAAGGTACATCTGCATCATTCCATTCTCAGATTTTATGATGGCCATTGGGCCCTTTATATAATTGATTCTGGTTACATCTTCAAATAATCATATTATTTCCCTATTTTATACCCATTACGTTTGATAAACCATTGCGTCTTAATCGATTACTTAGCCCCTAACGCGTACATGGATACGAGCCAAAACACGAACGGAATCATATTGAAAGTAGTTCAGGTTTGAAACCAAAATTGAAATTTTCTCGACTTTGTTCTATATAATCGTTCAGTAAGATACGCGTAGGATTTCTCAACTTTACGATGTTTTCTTATTGATCGGTGCCAATTACTCTCCCTAAATACATTTATTCCTTGTCTTTTTGCACAATATGGTTCATTTTAAATTTTGAACGTGGTAGAAGTGATTCACTATTTTGAATTAAAATAGTTTCATCTGTAAGAAAAAATAGATTCTGTGCCCCGAAAAGTAAGCTTAGGAAGCTGGCGTTTATAAAAATATCGTCCTTACATATTCACTAATACGGCTTTATATTCCACGCCAGAAAAAATTCTGATTTCTTTCACTCTTTTAACTTTACGTGAGCCCTATTCGATGGTAGAGGATGGAAGATGAATATTAAGGTTTTTAATACGGGTTTTCATTTATATTATTAAAACGGGTTTCGGCCGTTGTACAATAAAAATAACGTTTTCATGCTCTCTGCATTGCGTGACCGTTCCATTAGATGGATACTGCTAATGTCGGATTATTGATCGACCTGCTCCCGGAGGTATACGTATGTTGAAATGAGAATTTAATCTTTTTCAGCTTGGTGTTTCTTGGCCTTGCTGTTGTTTGATAGTTTTGAAATAAGACAACATTTGAGGAGTAATACCCTTTTTAATACAAGTATCATTAGTACAAAAATAAATTATATATTAGAGCAAATACCTAATATAATTCAATGTTATTTTAGAATCAAAAACAGATGTATGATACTTACTATTATTGGTTTAGATATAAATGACGTGTCTACCCTAATTAGTCATTAAAATAAACATAACGTGCTGCACACTGAAGGGTTACTTAAGCATCAAGGCGAAAGTAGCAACCGACGTAAACATGAACATACCCATAGAAAAGTGTGCAATAACTACTCGTTATTTTAACTCCGGCTTAACCCTTTTACACAATCCTCCCCTGCTGTACAAATGTATAACCACGTATATAAGCATTCGATGGACGCCAAGCCACACGCAATGAAAACGTGCTAAATGTTCGTTCACTGCCCTTCTGTTGCGCGCGCAACTTGACGCCTCATTTTTTGGATCTTGAACCTGAACCATAAAATTCTATTTGAATTAAAATTACAGGAATGAATTACCGCCTTACGAGAAATGCAATAATAATCCAAAGTTACGTAAAAAATGAAAGTAAAGGTATTGGGAATATCGCAAGATTTGCAATTTTGAGCCATTTCTTTGTCTCAGCGCACAGTGAATATATCATTGATTTGCAACTAGAGTATAATATGTCAAAATTACTTTCATTCAGAAAACAGTTCAGAAAGTTTGAAATCATTATTGTTCTATGACTATGTGACTACATAGGTATCTTACAAACGGCACCTGTGTATTTCTGTTTACCTAAAAGTCTATCTACACTACATATAGACATAAGTGTACTCGCACAGAAGTACATTATAGCCAGACCGGGCATGAGCTTGAACGATCAAGAATAAAAAATACTGAGGCGTGATCAATAAAAGGCAGCTTTATTCAGTCAGTTTGAATTAATTCCGTTAGTGGGTATTATTTTTCACGAGGCTAATCCGGCTGTCCATTTTGCCGTGTGTAGTCACAGGTGCGTTATTTGCCCGACACTTGATGGATTATAGTTTACACGCAATATGTCGTAGTGATTATGGCGCAGTCTTCAGCGTCAATAGAAAGTTGCACACCGTTTATATTTAGTATTTCGTTTAATTAACATTTTATATCCAATAAGTAATATTATTTATTTTTAATGTCTTAATTACAAAGCAACAAATCATTACACTTAAGACCTTTCATAAATACTTGCTATGGTTATGGGGTGCCGAGGTGAACTCATTAAATTTCTCATTAGTAATTTTATTAAAAATTTTAATCTGTAGATTACTGATTTTATCTTACCTTTATTTAAATAGTTGATGAATATCATATTATTAGCAGGTATAAGAAAAGATGAAGCAGCAGTAATTAACAAGAAAAGAAATTATATGAAATGTGTAGTTGAAATTATTTTTTAATGGGCAATTTTTTATTTTATTTTCTATGACGTTCTATTTAAACGTAATCACGCCTGTAATCCCCGAAGGGGTAGGCATATGAGTGTAGTACACTCCCACGTTTCACCAGCTATTTTTTAAGTCCCATGGAATAGGTGTAAGTGTATTACCGTACACCGAGCACACATTCAGACTTCGAGTCACTACTAGAAATTCTAAATTCAAAAAATCCTGTAGTACCCATGACCTGCCAATCGGCAGTTGCGCTTGCAACCGCTCGACTAACGAAGCAGTCAACTGTGAGCAGTTCTATGTGTTTACAAGATAATAATAGATATACCATGCAATCGTAAAACTAATAGTGTTATCCAACGATCCAATAACATCTATTTTATTTGGTTCTGCGTATATATCATACGTTATCTTTTTAATTTATTATTAGGACAGGGCGCGATGGCGTTCATTGGGGGGGCCTATGTCCAACAGTGGACTGAGATAGGCTGATGATGATGATGATGATGATGATGATGATGATGATGATGATGATGATGATGAATTGAGGACATGGCAGAGTAAATATTACTAAAGCAGGAAGCAGCAATCAAGTTTTTACTGAGGAAATAACAAATAGCAGAGCTGACTCCAACCTTACTCCTTACTACTCAACCCCCAGGTTCGGTACAGTTATTCTGGAGGCCAATGCACTTGACGTCTAACAAGTTAACTTATTAAAATTTGAGTAAATTCAATATATAATAAATTATTAAGCAAAATAGCTAATAGAAGTGTCAGAAAATACACCCAATTTCCTGTTAACACAGAACGTAGGACATATAGAAATGACATATCATGGAATATCAAACATAATAGTGAAGTCTACAAAGTGAGCACGACTGCCTACGAATAATGTATCATCGAATACTGAATACTAATCCAGCTGTCACGTTGATTTCATAAATCAAATATAATTGATTTACTCTGTAGTTGACGTGATTGAAATAATTTAAAACAGATATTGTGAATATTCTGAAACTAGCTATTTACAAATCACTATTTATCATCTTCATCAACTTTAGGCATGCAAGCGAGTTTACTATTTTTTCACTTTTCTTCATATCCCCGTTTCAACCTAATAAAGAATATTAACATTAGAATAAAAAAAATGCACTTCTTCTAGAACACTCTATCTATGGTAAGAAACGACTTGATCATTGGAGCAGGTAAATAAACATGAAAGCGAATTACATTTTCAATGAGAATTGGGTTATATTTTGAGTTATAATGTCATTTCTTTTGTAACATCTAGTGAATAAAACAGCTTCGTGCTTTGTAAATTACATTATCATCATCATAAAACTATAAGGCAGGCTTAAGATGATATAATTATCATGTGGACTAAAATAATATAGTAAATTATTCAAAGAAAGTACTGAAAAAATGAACTAAAATATCCAGTACCAATTTCAGTAAGGGGCTTATAAAAATATAGCATACTAGCTTTTGCCAGCGACTTCGTTGCGTGGAATAGTTGCTTCGAGCAACATTTTGTATAATTACTTATTTCCTTCACAGCTAAGTACACAGTTTCAGTTTTAGTTTTGATAATCACAAACTTCCATAAAAACTTTCACCTTCTATTTCAATAGTTTAAACCCTTTATTTCTCCATAAAATGTAGCCTTTGTCTTTCCCCGGGAGTCAAAGTATCTTTGTACAAAATTTCATTTAAATCGGTTTAGCGGTTTAAGCGTGAAGAGGTAACAGACAAACATACACACATTTATATTATTAGTATGGACGTAGCAAACAAATAACTATTTTAACATTTAAACCTGCTAAAAATATATTGAAATGTTTAGTTTTCATGGGCTGTTGTGTAATAAAAAGAAATATTTTGTTTGTTTGTTAGCTTGGTTTTGTATTCACCGTTGAAAAATACCAGCAAATGTGACCTGAAAATATTGGTTGCATTGGTAAATTTTTTAGGAGTGACTGTTTTAACGCTCTCTGAGTGACTCTATGTCGTACCAAAGTACCTTGGACTAAGTAACAGTTCATATAAACAGCAGAAAATTATATTAACCTATTAAAATTTTCCTTTGCTCTTAATTGGACAAAAATTATTAAATAAATATTTATCACGAAATAAACATTAATTTAGTTACGTTCCTGATTTCATTACAAACAACAATGTACAATCTTTAACATCATCAATGTGGTCAGTGTTCGGATACGTGACCGTTTGTGGCACGTTTTTTCAAGCCTTTTCGCATTTCAGAAACCATATTCACCAAGTTCTTGTAACCATCATATACTTACCTTAGAGGTGGACAAGATCTATAAGACGATCTTTCTCTTCCAATAAACCTTATTAAAAATCTACAATACTTTAACACGTTTTTCAAAAAACGTTAATAATGATTTTAACATTATTTTTATTTTTATTATTAGAGGATAGGCAGAGAGCACCGACTACTAAATAAGCCTTTATAGTTAAGGAAGCATGGCACGCTTCTTCTACATACCTCACTTTCTTCATACATTGCAATAATATTGATTGCTGAAAATGACTTTTTTCAAATAAAAAGCATTACTAATAATGTTTTGAGATCACTCACACACTGCAATCTGATCCAAAATTAGGCAGCGTTTGACCAGACAGCTAAAAGTTACATATATTTTTGTATACATACATACATATGTATATATATGTACATCCATATAAATATATAAGTCAATGTCTGTCTATCACACTGCACACTAGTGCAATGTTACCAAAAATAAAGTTACGTAATGGTGTTATTGTAACACTACGAGATTGAACATTGATTTTTTTTTCATTTCTATTTTAACGGCCTCACGATATAAAAAGAACGACTCTCGAACAGAAATATAAGTTTGCATTCTTGTCTTGCGGTTTTTTACTGCTTCCTTTAAACATTCTCACAGATAGTGTTATAAATTTACATCTGGAAATATTGTCTATTGAGGTTTCTTAGTTTTCTTTTTCTAGAGTGGAGACCGCGGCTCGGCAAACGTAGTGTAGGACGCCCTCCGGCCCG
>DWJK01000128.1:0-28057 GCA_018248815.1 Croniades pieria auraria
TAAAGAGGTGCGCGCCATGGATTTGAACCCAGCACCCCCGGAGTGAGAGGCTAAATTCTTAACCACTAGGCTATCACAGCACGTGATATACCCCATAGTCTTGTATAATATGTTAGCTGAAACAGTATCCAAGTTTTGTCTTAGATCCCGTAACTTACAACAAAGCTCCGCTTCTGAACACTAATTGGGAACATCCAAATTCCTAGCAAAACGAGCTCGTTATATTTGACCACAGTCAAGTTATCTAATTGAAGGGTTTAACTCACAGCTGACGAACGTGAAATTTTTGATTCTGCAACATTTCTTTTGAGTATAGTTACATCAAATATTGAAGTTATATCTTTATATTTGAACGACGCTTTTGACGACAGCTCTTATAAATTTACTCGAATATAATTTTGAAACAATTATATGTAATTTTACAATAAACGCAACTACTTAATAAAAAATTATAACGACATTAGTTCAAATATAAACACTGGCCTCAAGCAGAAATCGAACCCACAAAACCCTGACTCAACTGTAAGAGTTACTTTGCCATCAGATCAAAAATCTTAAGTATAACTCCACACTAAGGTACTAATTGTGTTTGTTTTTGAAAGTAAAGCAAAAGGTGTTCCGGCTGAAGCGGTCGTGTTCGGGTTTCGTAAAAAATGAGACGTCCCTAACGACGCGTCGATCACAAAATAAATTCCACTAACACCAGAGTAAAATAATCAGAATCCCGGAGGAGTTTGTTAAAGGACCGTTCGGGCAGTACATTATTCGGCACAAAAGAGAACCTCTTGTTTATACGTTCAGATATCTTTACATCATACGACACGCCTTATCGTGTTAATAGATTGCTTAGGAAATCGACGTCTCTGTCTCTAGATATATAATATCATCTACGACTCTTCAAAATAAGAGTGAATAATTTATTTCTCAAATACAAAACACAAAAACAAATATAGTTTCCCATTTTGAAAGAGATGACGACTACATTTAATATACATTATTGCTTAACTTTATTATAGCTTTATTACTTTTATCTAACGTAATATAATTTATTTTAACGAGTAGAAATATGCGTAGATATGCCGTTATTGTTAAAAAATATTGCGGCAATTAAATATAGCGTCGTTATTAAGCTTCAGAATGTATTATGTAACAGTAAACTTTAAATTTTGACACCGTGAAGAAGATAACGGGACTTCCTGTCACCGAGGCCTTGAGACAGGCAGAAGACAGGGTGGAATGGAGGTGGCTCATCCGATCCTCCACCGCGGCTTATCAGAGCGGGCACGACCTTCAGCAGAAGAAGAAACTTTAAGAAACAACAGCAGAAGAAACTGTAAATATTTTCTAATTTGACTATCTCGTTTCTCAAGTGATTGCAAGCGCGACAGCCGATCGATAGGTCCTAAGTTCGATTTCCAGTTCGAGTATTATTAGACTTTCCTAACTTAGATTTTGTAGTAAAATGTTTTGGTAGTGGTTCGGAGTCTGGGTCTGTACCCGGTGTTCTCCCCGGCGTATCCCCTTCGGGGATTACAGGCGTGGTGTTGCGTGTTACCTTAAAATTTTACTCACTCAGACACTGTGATTATTTTTATATTATATCATCACGTTATGTCCTTAGGTATTAGGTAGGCAGAGGACACTGAATGCCACATGTCTGTTTTCTTACAAACCTGCTGTGCTTCTTCTACATTCGTCACTCTCTCATGTATGCCAGTTTTAGAGATTTCTGTCTTGATCTATTGATATCTAATCTACTTAATTAAGATAGGTGGGTCTTGGTCTCGCTCGGGACCTACATCAATCAAAATTCGCATTGTTCTATTAGTAGTCTAATCTTTTTATAAACAGCTCTGAATTACGTATGTGTCAATATAATTGTAAATACATTTCTCGTACTTAATGATAAAACATTCTGTGACAGGTGGTAGTGCTGCCATCTAGGCGACACCGTTGAAAACTAAGCAGTGCTTCAATAATAATATTGTTCTACTACTCGTATTAAAATACACTCAGGTACGTATGCTAGTGCTTTACAATACCAAGCAGCACACGATACGAGATTCTTGCACGTCCACGGCATGCTACAGTTAATAATTTACTGAAAAAGTCGTACAATATAAACGTTGGCGAGACAAAATACTTATTATTTCGCGCGGAGTGACAAATGGCGCGGAGATAAGCCGCGCTCGTGTTGCGGCCGCCGTGACGTCACCCGCGCTTATACCGAATTAAATATTTACTTATTGCTCACAGCCTGCGATACACTCACTTCTGTCCTCTGCACATGCCCCTTATTTGCTTATAGACAGCCTGGTGCAGGTGGTGCAAGGGTTTCCAACCGCCATTTTCTAAGCCCAAGCTGACCTGAACCGCCCAAAGTGCATTTTGATATACAACTAACAAGGCTTTAGAGAACGTCTGACCCCGGTGTAGCCCAGCCTACTTAGGCTCAATGCCCCGATGATGGGTGCAGCGTAGGCAGTGCATGAAGCTGTACTCTGCGAGCCTCGACCACTGCATTGAGACATGCCAGAGATGATCGCTGGCAACAATCATGCTCAAAATGTTGTACTAATACCTGTTCTAAAACCTGCTAAAATCATATACTTCTGGTTACTACTAAAATTAGAATACAAAAATACATACATACATACATAGGTCATTTGTAGCAAAAAATAATTAATTTATTATACCTTTGTACCTTTGTAATATCTGGGACTCAGACGCGGCCTTGAACCTATGACCCTGGGACTCGATCAGACCGACTTCCAATCCACTGAACTGATATCGACTTATCTTTTAATTATGAAATGTAGTCCTTCCGAAAATCAACGAACAGGGCTACTAGATTCTGCTTCCGGTTAGATACAACGATTCACAGCAGTTACTCAATTCTGTTAAACCCTTGAGAACCCCGAACTTGAAGGTATCACCATAATGTGGAACAACTTATTCATGGTCGTATGACCTCAAACTAGATAAAACCTATAACACATGTAGATTCCTAAAAATACAATGACGTAACTCTGACGAATTTTTAACCCATGTACAAATGAAACATTTGTCGTGGGAGGGATTCGAACCAATAATCCAACACATTATTACTATTATTATTACACGTTTCATCCAAAAACCTTAAGCGACTATTTTCAATTTAATCCGAAGCGCCCTCGTTTATCTAAAACACTTACACGTTACGTAAAAGGCACTTTACAGAACGGAAAGATGTTTCGTTGACGTACAGATAAATAACACAGGCTTGACCCACTTCCGAAGCCTTGATCCATCGTACTGTTATAATAAATTGTTACTAACAACAGTGTCGAAGGGATTGGCAAACATTTTTTTATCGGATTTTGAATGATTGTGAACGAGTATTCGCATTTCCGGTGTAGCGATGTGTAAGAAGGATAATTTGAAAATATAATGATATAAAAGTGAATAGGAACTTTCAAAACTGAAAAATTTCCCTCAATTAGCGTGGGATCCTTAATATTACTCGATCTGGAAGGAAATTTTGATAATAGCGTAAAATATTTGAAAGGATTGTTAATAATGATAAAGGGCAAAAAAGAGACGATTATGAACATCTTGGCACTGAAATTAGAAGGATATAATTCATAGAAAAATCCATAAACTTGGTAGAAGAGTTATTCCAAGATAGCATCTCGGAGTGGTAAATTACCAATAGCAAAAAGAAGATTTAACGTGTTACAAAAAAGAAGATTTAAGAGAAACAGCTTGGCTGACACTTTAATTGTTTTACGTCGAGCCTTTGCTGAAGAAAAGAGTAATGAAAGTGAGTATAAAGAGATGGACTCGGATAAAGTACAACGTTGTCTTCGTTTAATTGAAAATTTAAAAAATGTACCTAATAAATAAAGAAATATGTCAACTTGATTTTACAGAAGAACACAATTATATTTACTGAATAAAGAAATGAAAGAATGAGAGAAGCAATATTTACATCATAAAAAATCTGCAAACTACCGAAAGCTATTTCGTTTTTAATATTAGTCACATGTTCCCGGAATAGACAAATCCCGTTCCCGGTTTTTACTTCTGTACGAGGAATGCAGAGTGTTCAAAATTCATTCCCAAATTTTATATTACATATTTGAGAAATAAACTGATGTACTCAGTGGTAATAATATTAGAAGTAATTTTGCGAAAATTCTTTGTTTTTAAATTAAGCTGATGTTGTTTAGTAACAACTCACTAATTTCATTATTTCTATATACAGAAAACGATAGAGGTTTGCCGTTACGTGCGCATCACGGAAAAGTTAAAAAGTCGCATCACGTGGGAGTGTACCACACTGGTATACCTACCCCTTCGGGGATTATAGGCGTGTTGTTACGTTTTTTTTTCAATTAAATTTTCTAAGATTTAATTCCTAGATATTAGGCTCTTACTAATCGAACAATTATTACGATATCTTCTTTTAAAATAAAGTTATTGAAGTTTAAGAGAACTATACATTTTAGAGATTGTTCAAAATAAGCAAAGTACATATATTTTTGGCATCAAAATTTTTTGTCTTCTTCTCTAAACAATGACGAAGCAGATCAATGCTAATGTTGATTGACGCAGGCGTCACGACACCAAGGCTTACCTATATTGACCAAATAGGTTGAATTCTGACTGACGGGGGAGTTAAAAGTGTCCGAAACCAGCGTGTATGTATAAAGAAAGTGATAAAAATGGAAGAAAAATGGCAGGTTTGCATGAATAGAGATATTTGGTACTACGAACTCTCTACCTACCCTATAAGGGATGTGACGTGAAGATACGTATGTGTGTCTGTAAATACCATATATTGTTAATGTCATAAGAATGCAGAAGGAGTCTCAGTTACCAGTTAGTTTATTTATAATATTTTATTTATATGAACTTGAATACTGGAAACCCTAAGGCTGAGATTTATATAGCGTACTGTGACTTTACTTTGGAGTAAAGACAAAGTTCATATAAATCAAGGCGCCTTTGAACTCATATAAATAGTAATCAAAACTTAACTTCATAAGTTTAATGACCTATGAGATACCTAGGCGTTTACACGAACAAATGCGACATGACGAAATTTTCTTCATCGTGATAATTTTTACAAGACTTTTTAATATGTCTGCATTAACTATCGAAAATTCCAGAAGAGTGACGTCACATGCTTAATGATTTCTATTTTAATACTCCTAAATTCTAAGGAATGCTGCAATTGTTTTAATTACTGTTTTTGAGATGTAAAGAATGAAATTAATTACAAATTGTCCCAACTATTAACATAATTTGTAGATTCTGTATTATGTCATCATCCCAGGACCCCTACAGAGGAGACGAAGAGCATCAAGTGCTTACGTCTATCCTTAGAAATTTGACGCACTTTTTCTTCATTGATTACTCTATTCACACACGCGGTGCGGTTTAACAGACTTAGAACTTACCTATCAGCCCAGTCTGACCTATTTGGTCAAGATGGGACAATCATGGTCTGGCTTGCAGCTGCATCCGTCGATATTCACATTATATACCAGGTTTTTTATGTTACGCTATTATGTTGGGAAAAGATTTATAAAGATAACATGTGGAGAGCAATTGACACCATCATCGTCTTTTGTTGTTACTATTATTATTAAATCGTCATGCTAGTTTTGTTACAGAGGTATAGAGAGATCCGAATGTTTTGTTTTACGTAAGACAAAAGTATCTAAGACACTAAACATACACAATATGAAACCGCATCGTAGTTTCCAACTAGAGCACTCCACAGATAATCTACTTATCCAAGTTCCAATTAATCCAAAACTATCGATTGTATTCCATATTCCAAAGTGGTAAGTACATCATATCGTCCCACGAGTATGAAACGAAACAAAGAGTAAGTATTCATCAGTACCGCTTCTAATAAAGTACGATTGAAGCAGTCGACACATAAGATGTCAGACACGTGTCCGAACACGCAGAAAGAATGGCAGATAAAATGAAAACAAAACAAATATACTATGTCAATGTTGATGTATTTAAGGTATTCAAATAAAACCAATCCTGGTTTAAGGGGGAGTAGAAGTCTCTGAAACCGGCGTTCATGTGTGCAGAGAGTAATGAAAGTAAAAGAAGGAAGTCAGATCTGTAAGAGTTGGGGTAGTTGATACTAAATGCTCAATGACTACCTTGTAACCTAAATTGACGATATAATAATAGTTATTGCTATTTTCCGTAATGATAATTATGATAATAACTTCAAATTATCATTCAAAGAGACACCTTTTCTTTATATAGGTATATGTATATATGTTAATTATATGACATATAAAGAACATCTGTTGAATACTTGTATTATTTTCTCTCGTCAGTAACATACATTGATTAGAATCTTAAAGAAATCACTTTTCTCTACGTTTGTGTGCCAATAACGATTTATCTTACTTAAAATAAGTATTTTTCACCTTTTTACTTAAAAAAAAACTATTTTTCAATTTCATGTCATATCTGTAACAAAATCTATTCAGTCTTTGAACACCACAGAAGTTGCATATTCCGGCATAAAAACGAGTCTATGTCACTTTCCGACCGCAAAACTCCCAAAGCGATATTGCTACGGTTATGCAAATGAGTTCGGTTTATATTACACGTATTGGAAGTACTAGGAGGGTTGTTTATGCTGTGTCGTCGGCTAAAGTTAGCGCACTCGGCGGTAAGCAGCTGCGAACAGAGCAAGTTCTGCTAACTGACAAGCGTTTAGAACTTTCTTGGGGAAGAGGGAAGCGCTATTTTATGGTGCACAAAATGTAATGCTCGCTTCGCAAATAAATGTACTACTCGAGATATAAATAAATGAAAGAAAGGAAAGAACATACGTTTATTCGTGTAACATCAGCACATTGTAAAAAAAAGAACAAAAATCTAAAAGAAGACGGCTCTCTATGCATATCTGCTTTTAATACTTTGACTGTCCTGATACGATTCAACTTATTCCACAAAAAAATGGCTGGAACCGTCACTGATATGCGGTCTTCGTTCCTTAACCATAACATGGAGAACACTAAAAGCATTCTCGTTTAAAATTCAGCCTCTTACTTCGGGAGTACCGGGTTCAAACACTGAAGCTCACATTTTTACAAAATCGTATGTGTCATTGTTAAATATCACTTGCTGTAACGACGAAGAAACAAATGTTGAGGAAATCAGGACATCTCAAATTTTTTCATAACGTTCCCTAAGGTGTGTGAGGTCTGCGAGCCCACAATTGATCAGAAGCGCAAACTACGGCTTTAAATGCCATTGTTCTGAGAAGAAATTCGTGCGTAAGGGTGCTACATAAAAGGGCTAATAATGATGATATCTTAGTACTGTTCAAATTATTTCAATATAGACATAAAATTTAAAGAAATAGCCAATAGGTATCGATTTTCGAAATACAACCCCAAAACGTGAAAAGCGCTTAATAAAACTGAAGTAAGATTTGGAGAAAACCACATCTAGAGGCAATGGCAAGGGTGAGAAATCAAAGGGATTTATTCAAAGTCCTGTTAGAGCGCTAACTCTACATCTAGTGAGACAGTTAAATCTGGCAATTAGTTTGACCACGCCGAGTGTTCTAACCGGTTGGTTTGGCTAAGCCCGGAATTATGCGGTTTAAGTGTTAAGACAATTGTTAATCTGGTGCATCGGAGTGGCTTGCGCTGTTCGCTATATACCTGTGAAATTTCCACGTCGGACTTGGGCAACTTATTAGACCGTAGTCTCGACTCAACCAATAGAGTTCATGAGCATAGAATAAGAATCCATATAGATTTACCCGTGGGCATATCCAAACACGATACCTTACAACTCATTCAAGAAAGACATGGGCCAAAACTGAAAAACTACTTTCCCTGTTGTATACACATGTGTATGTAAATGGAATTTGTCGATTTCTATTAATTTGATTATAGAATATTGTATTGAACTGCGTAATATTTAAACGACTAGGATGGCATACTGTATCGTCTTGATACTCTCGTTATATTGTATTCTCATCATCACCATCAGCCTAGGTCCACTACTGAACATAATATGCCTCCCCTGAGAGAAACTTGCCCGTAATCCCTACACTGAGCATGCGGGTTGGAGATCGCAGACATTGTAACAAGGAAACTACAACGCGAACTCATAGACAATATAGAATTTTTCCGCCTAAATTCGGCACTCCATCATACGCAGGGAGCGGAGCGTTTCCGAGATTGTGTATTCAATTTCCTAGCCGCAGCGAAGCGAGTACATATTTGTATTTATTGCCGAGGGGGAGGTTTTTGAGAATGGCAACCGTTTCCAAATAAAGAACAAATCAGTATAAGCGCAACGGTATCTTATTCCTTACGTGGTCACATTTTCCTTCGATAATGCCGGCCTAATCCACGACCCACTGATCCGGCTCGATATACCAAGCCTGCCGAGAGCTATCGACTCTTTGCTTATTCGCTTAATCTTTTATCGTTCTAACATTGTTATTATTATTATGTCATCACGGTAAGTCTCTTACGGGGTAGACAGATTGCACATAGTGCCAAATATCTCTAGTGACGTGCTTCCATTACATTTATCACTCCATACACACACGCCAGTTTCGGTGACTTCTGACTCCACGTTAGCCAGTATCTGACCTACTTGGTCAAAATAGGTGGGTTTTGGTTTCCTTGCAAGATACGTTGAATAAGAAATATTTTAATGCGTCTTATTTAAGAGGAAACTGATTTGGTATGTTTTATACACGGCAAACTAGCTCAGGTGTGAGTATATACGTATTTAGGGCACGCGAATAATTCAGGAACGAAACAACTGCATTCAGAACATAATTATGCAGTGCGATAGATAACACGGTAATTAAACCCACCTCCGCTACCCCACTGCGCTACAAAATAGGGCATAGGCCCAGCTGCGTGCGGCGATATTCCAACGATTTGATTTTGCGTTTCGATATTAGCTATCTTCAATATTAGTGGAAGTCTGCGGTATTTTTATTAAATAGCTTTTCTATCTAACAATTCGAGTACGGACATAAACGATTTCGCATATTGCATATAAAATGGGCCCGAAAACCCTAGGTCTACCAAACCGATGGACAGAGTTTCATATCGTTATATTTTCGTTTGTTGAGATACATACGGCGTTTAGCATAATCTATTAGCTCGTAGTTTACGTTCGCAGGTCCCGCCGATAACGCACCGTTCAACTTTAAGCATATTTACGAAGCATATTGCTATTTCCATCCAAAGATTTTATCTTTAATTTATACGTTTAGAATAATAAGCCAGATGTTTGTCAGAAAAAGTATTATTATACTTGGCCTTTTTATTACTATATAACATTATACTTAGAATATAACATTTTCTAAGGATAGTTGCCACAATCTCAATGACGTGCTGTTGGAGAGCTTTATGTCCTGCAGTAGACGGGAGTAGTCTCATGACGGTACATAGATAACGAAAAAATATTTAAAAAACATAAACAACACAAGCCTTCTTATTTTCCCGCTGGCTTTCTAAGTGCAGGTCGCATCATAACGTAAGACCAGGTAAAGATAAATCGTATAATACATTTCGTAGTGCCCGCTCAGTAGATACATATGTCACCTAACAAATATACAAAGCGAATATTAATGGTCGCCAAAGGAGAAAAAATTCACCTATTTGATTAAATAGATCAGATACTGATGAGGGTTCAAAAGTCTGAAAGCGGTGTGCGTGTATGAAGAGCATTATGGATGTAGAAAAAGAACGTTAGCTGTAAGAATAGAAATATTGGGCACTCGATGCGCTCCGCCTATAAAATAATTCACTAATACAACTATATCACGGCAAAATAGTTTTGCTGCGGCATTTTGTACGAGCACAATTACTGCTACGGTCGCTAATTTCGACGCTAATATATATGACGGTGTGTCGTTTACAAGTATTTATGAGTGCGGTGCAATTTATTTATTTAACGTAGCATTCTAAACTTATAATTGCATTAGGCGGCCGGCACATTAAATCAGTCCTCCCCCGAACGTAATGTATCGTGCGTTTAAATAAATTTGCGTAATGTTGTTCGATTTTGTAATAGATGGCGCTGTTTGTTTACGGTGACAACTGTTCGTGTAGAATATTTAAATTGTAATCATTTGCAGCCGATCACATGCAAATTATTATGGAAAATATTTTATGTTTATAATAAACTGGATACGTTATACGAGTGGTTAATGAAAACAGATAAGCCAGTGGTTGTGGGTTCGATTCGTACCCAAGCAAAATCGTTGTGTGATGACCGTTAAATTTTCTATATCGGAGTGCACGACAAGCGATAACAAAGAGTCATGATAAAATGTTATCCATCGAGGAGTGAAACCAAAGATTATATTATAACCCATATCACAGAGCGGATCGAACCAGCACTGATCCAAAGTGGTTGTTCACGTAGCCAGTAGCTTAATCCAAAACATATCAAGATAAAGAAACAGTCAACATTGATGATTTTTGGAATCAGTATGATAATAATAATCTACCCACTTATCATTCCACTGTTGGAATACGGATCTACTCTCATATTGTGAGAGTTAAGGACATAGACTGCCACGCTGGCCAAGTGCAGGTTGGCAGACTTTACACACCGTAGAATTTTTTTAAATAAATTCTAAGGTCTTCTCACGATGTTTTTCTTCACCGCTAGCAAGTGACATTTAAACATAAAACGCACTTTTGTAAAGAGGTGCACGCCATGGATTTGAACCCAGCACCTCTGGAGTGAGAGAAAGAATTCTTAACCACTAGGCTATCACTGCACGAAATCAATATGCAAAAACAAAATCCATGGTGACTTGAGAACCGAACAATTACTTGTAGCTAATAAGCGGTCAGACTGACCTCAGCGTTGAACCTCGATTAAAGAAAATTCCAATTGATGGAAGTCAGCAGTCCGAATATAGTTGGGAGAGGATTAAGGACACTTCCGACATGATTAAGTCAAGCGGCTATCGTGTGACTTAAAGAGCTTACATGTAGGAGAGTAAGCAATTATTGCCTCTCAGCTGAAAGGTATCTTTGCCACTGAGCTGTTTCGCCCGCATTGCGTCCAGATGTAAAAAGCGCGGTATGTGTCCACGCGCTCAATAAATTAAGATATATGAATCTCTATTCAAGAATAACAATATTTTCTAGCTGATCCAAGATAATATTTATGCGGTAGAAAATCAGATCCGGACCTAAACTTTCTAGTTATTCAAGGGTGGGGGTCATAATATTCGTAATTGGCCTGAAGCTCGTTAGTAAGTAAACCACTTACACCAGTTAACTCCTCCTCATGTTAGATGACTAATTTACGAAAAAAAATAAACATCATGCCTATAATTCCCGAAGGGGTAGGCAGTGGAGTGTAGTAGCCGCACGTCTATCACATTATCGGGTAACTTAGAAATAGTCCAGAAAAGCGTAATACTCTGTCCATAACAGTATAAACGCGCAAGAAGTCAAACACTGACAAAGTGGTCTTGTTTTATAAGGGAAACAAAGCGTGGCAATCTACATAGAACAGTTCATGTTTCCATGTTCATGACCAGAACACATAGAAGAAATGGTCACATAATCGCAATCCCTACTCTCCAATATCGCAATAGTTTAAAATACATAACATGTTCTGATCCGACGTAAGCCATACATAATCCATACGTACACACACATGTAGCAGTGAGATCTGATAAAAGTATTCGAAGAAAGAAAACGGAATTAAAATGTAAAGAATAACATTTTATTTTCTGTAAGATCTTGCGATGCTTATGTGTATTACGAAGATTTTTCACACGCTCTGTTTTATTTAGTATAACATGAAGGGGATGTATTTTTCAGTGGAATTTTCTCGAGCACCCGTTAAGGTTGGTAGGAATATTTATGTACTTAATTCTTTTGATTGTTTTGAATGTGTGTGAAAATATATTGAATTATTAGCAAAGGACTTAATACCCGAGGGAATATTTAAATGGAAGCTTAAGACATCAGCAAACCGTAAATAGGTACATATGTATAGTACCTATGTTCATATACTAACTACTAAGGACTACCTTATTATAAAGTAATATTAATAATCGTACTAATAGAGCAGTGATAGCGTAGCGGTTAAGAAAGTCAGCCTCTCACTGCGAGGGTGCTGAGTTCAAATCCATGACGCGCACCTCTTTACAAAAGTGCCTTTTAAATTTAAATATCACTTGCTAACAGTGAAAGAAAACATCGTAAGGAAACCTGCACACGCTAGAATTTATAAAATAAAAAAAAAATCTACAGTGTGTGACATCTGCCAACTCGCACTTGGCCAGCGTGGCAGACTAATGGCCTTAAACCTCTCAATATGAGAGGAGCCTCAAATTCCAACAGTGGAATGACAAATGGGTCGATTATTATTTATTATTATTAATCGTACTAATTATTTATGTTATAATAATAATAAAGATGTAATTTAAATGTTAAATGTAAATTTTAATAGAATAAGTGACACAGTAATCAGTGTAACCAAACTACATAATTCCAAGCTAAGACTACGACTGTACATAAAAACTTCATCCAATTCAAGATCTAATTCCACGGTAATACCGTATGTAGAACATTTCCATTAATGTACGTCAAGTAATGTACGCTCTAATGCAAATATCACATTCAGCGGGGAGCGTGGGGAAAAACAATAGGTTAGCTACAGAAAGGGTAAATAGGGGAGAGATTTATTTCGTGCGTGGAATAATTGATTGTGAATTTCTTCTTCTATCAGGGAACGTACTTTGTTTGTTACAACTATAGCATTAGTACAGTTACACTCGCACTTTTTTATTATATCATCAAGCCAGGTTCCTTACATAGTAGGGCACCACGCCACCACGCCAAATACCTACCCTTACAAATATATCGTGATTCTTCTATATCCAACATACTCTTGGACTGGGAGACTTGGCTCCCACATCAACATCTAACCTGTTTTGTCAAGATGCGTGAATATTAGTCCTCTTGAGCACATGTATTCATCAGCATTAAGCGTTTTTCAAATAATCTTTTACGTTAAACAACATCGTGTGACTTCATAGAGGACTGGTTATTGGTTACTTCTATTTCATTAACAAGAGTTTTTTGGTTAAACTGGAAAATATTTGTGAAACACGATTGCTATTTATCAATTTAAAATAATAATAATAATGTTTTATTTACCAAAAAATGAGCATCTCTAATCTAATTTAACACACATAAGTAACATATATTTAATGTAAAAAAGCAAATATGTTGTACAGTAGTACCTATTATAAGATTTAACTTGTGTTATGGGTACTAATGCTCTCGTAGTCACATTTATACAAGATACTCAACAATGACAGAAAAAAAAACCAAAAGTGCAGAATAATTTTAAAGTAAATAGAGATCCATGCACAGTATCGAGCTGGAATTATTTTAGAATGCGATCCATTGCATATTTTTCTTTCTCGAAAGCGAATTTAAAATGCTTGCTGTCTAAGCAGAATTTTTCCTTGCCTGCCGCACACTTTCAACCAGCAAACAACCGTGTAAAAGCCTTTTTCCAGACGAATCTATGAGGTCTCACCACGGTCTAAGCCCACAACAGTTATAAATACCGTACAACGTCTTTTCCATTCCAAATGTGGAGGAACTCAAATAACGCGTGTTAATACAAATAATAAGTGGATATACAAGAAAAGTTGAAAAACAGCGAGTAAGCTGCGGAAAGGGTAAAGCCGGGTAGATTTATTTCGTGCCCGGAATAAAGGGTCGCGACCCTGAATATAAAGAGAATCTGCGCCTCGCACGTTCGTTTCAACACCTTGATTGCCAATATTTCTAATTCGTTATTCCGCTTACGAAAATGTTCGAGAATCAGACCGATATCGACATACAGCATACACGTTGGCAGCTGCAAACTAAATTTGGAGAACTGTAAAATTTGCTATTTTTTCCTTTTAAAATAGGAAATAGCCAATCACATGGCATGTAAAGGATATATTTTCAAACAATCATCGATTACGTATACATGAGAGTATAATACAACATTGTAAACAGATTCTTTTAAACAATACTAGAGATAGACATACCATCCCAAACGGTATCCTGAAAACCTACTGTTTTGTAGCATCCGTATTTACGAAAAAATCATAACGTTTCGCACGTATTAGTAAATTTTATGTTAAGAGAAAATATTCAGAATATCGTATATATGTTATTTACATGTTAGTTCTATGAAAACTTAAATTTACGCCATTATTTTTTGGAAGGCGCAGTCAGGGAAGAGTAGTGTACTTCCACGATTTACCAGTTAAGTTATCCGTCCCATAATGGAATATGTCATAAGGCTCTTACTATATACCGGGCACAAATCCAGACTCCGACCCGACTAGACTAGAAATTTCAAGTTAGAAAAATGCAATAATACACGATACGGAGATCGAATGCAGGACCTCTGGCTCGGCAGACACGCTTGCCGACACTGGACCAACGAGCCAGTCTATATAATAAGAAATAAATACACTTTGAAACAAATCCTCCAACGGAATCCTACTGAATTATTCAAGTGGATGAAATTATTTACCGTTCCTGGGCACATTCATTAATCTAGCGCCATAAATTACGGTTTTTGGGGGCATCCAGGGAGCAGTGCTAACGATCCGTGGTTTGTTCCCATTATCATATCCAGAACACTTGAATGTAGGTTTGCTTAAGCTTTGTACAATAACTCCTTGTAGCACGTTCGTTAGTACTCACTAATTGTGCATTTATTTTATTACTTCAGCAGGATCCTTAGCCCACATACCCAATGAGGGGATTAGTATACGAAACGGCCTTTGGGAGACCTAAGTCCAGTAATGGATTGAGACAGGGTGATGATGATAACCATATCAATTGGTAATGATTGAGTAAAATCAACTTGGAAGAAACTTTTCCAAATAATAGAAGCTTGTGATGATGATTGGAGAGGGCTATGTCCAGCAGAGGACGGGAGCAGGCTGATGATGATGATGATGATGAATGAAATTATGATGAATTATTTTAGTATGTATCTAGCGCAACTCAGGAGAATTACAAATACGCAAATCGATGCTAGTTTAGTAAATGGAAGTAAATACGACTTTATTTGTTTTGCAAAATTTCAGGTCAGAAATACTTAAACAAGGTTTAACGCCTGTGGGCCAATGGTAATAAATACCATACTGGTTTGTGATATACACCGATCGTGTTCAACCACTAGCCAAATAGAAGTTTAGATATTACGAAAAACTAAATTTACATAGTTGTAAGAAATCATCCGCTAGGAAAAGTTTGAGCTTTTCATAATGTTCTTTAAGGTGTGTGAAATCTGTCAATGTTCACTTGAGCAGCGTGGCGGCCTTAACGCTCGCCATTCCGAGTGGAGACCGGTATGAAGGATAAACGGGTTGATGATATGGGTATACACAACAAAGTAGTGTAGGTGCCGTGTGTGTACGTAATTTGCGTCGTCCGCAACACTAGAGCCGCCTGGTCACGTGCGGCTTTACCGCAATGAGCTCAGGTGCTCCTGCCATATCGCCTCTAATTTACCGGACAATGTTTGCCCGAATGGGTAATCTGCGGCGAACTATTTCAAATAGAATAGGCAGTGAAATCTAAAAGTTACACGGGAAAACAAATTTTCTATCAACGAAGAGTCGTATTATTGTTATATCGGCACGCTAGGTACTTTACGGGGTAAGCAGAGAAGATAGGATACAGATGCCTATATCCTTATAGACTTGTTGTATCCAAAAAAACCAGATAGAAATCACGAATGTTAATTAAATAGGATTTTAACAAAAACAACATAGGCTCTGTTATTAAAAGCAAATACGAGTATTAGAGGATTCCGCGCCACCGCCACCGCGCGTAGGAACATTCGAAATAACTTTATTACATATTTTATTACTATTCACTGAAGCTTAACAAACATTAACCATATTTATAGCTAGACATTTCTTGGAAACCCTAAAACGTAAATAGGTATTCGAAATAAGACATTTATTCTCAGACTTCTTTGTTATACAAAGGTATTGCTTAATATTCGTATAAGTGGTTTCGTTTTGTCGAAACATCGTGTTATTCCGTGGTTTATTAATAATACTAATTGGGTTATAAAATAAGCACAAAACTTCCTCTGAACTTGGAAAAGAGCTGAAGAATTGGAGGTAATTATGGATTGGTAGCTAACAAAACTCTCAAACGATTTTAAACCTGCCAAATCTCCGATTAGTTTAAAGGTATTTTTTAAACAACTGCAAATGTCTGAAACCGTTATGCTTTATACTATCTGATACAAAAATGCTTTAAATTTGCCGATAACAGTACTAACGCATAAGCCGATTTAGCCACGGTCGGCTTGTTGATTTATCCTACATACGCTTTTCACACTTTCTATATACTGGAATGGAAACATGATCGAAATATGTGAGTCGAACGTTTATATTCTTTATTTTGTCGAGTCCTTTATTATCAAAGTAACAGTTGGTACTTACAGTTTTTGTAACATACTAGGCAATTCTACAACTCCATAGATTTAGTGAACGCTAACCTAGTACAGTCCCTTTTTCAGTAGAAGAATATTTGTATTGGTTTAAATTGTACACAAATTTTATAACATCGCTTCAGGTTCCTTACGGAGTAGGCAGCGGCACCGAGTGCCCAATATCTCTACCCTCACAGAGCCGACGTATCTCTCTCTTACAAACATTACTCTTTTCTTGGACACCATAACTTTACCATCGACCAGTATCTGGAGTTAGATGGGCCGTTGGTTAAGACAGGTTATACATAAAAATGTTAGTCGTTTATTTATAACTTTATATTTGTGCTGTGTTAATTTAAAAATATATAAACTTCCCCGAATTATAAATAGGAATGAATTTTGAGCTGAAAGAAATCTGCTCAGAAATTAATGTCACAGAAAGACATTATATTTCATAAGGACTTAGTCACAGCCCACTTCACCTCGGCTTACTTTGCATACAGTTAATATAAACTCTTCTGTATTTGAACACGGATATTCCAAACTTGAATATTATGAATATTTAATAAATTCTTTTGACACATAACCTATATTGTAGAATTTGTGTTTGACCGCGGTTCGATTCCTGATCACGAAAGATATATAAAAATTGAATGCATTTGAAATCTAATTTAGTAAAAGATTCGACCCCTCGATTGGTTACTAGTGGAATTTTCTAAATTGAAATTCTTGATAGTGCCTCGGAATCTGGTTTTGCCCCCCGTTACTGGCACATGTCCTATTCCATAGTGAGACGTAAACGTAACTGGTGAAACGTGAGTATTAAACTCCTCTGCCTACGCCTTCTAGGAGATACAATCGTGATATTACGTGTTTTTATTATTCCAAATCTGAGCTGAACAAATATGAAGTTCAGGTGTACGCCGCTCGTCGTTCGAACGAGTCGCGATATAGGTAACGTTTTCAGTCGCCGGCGATTAGGTAAAAGGGTGCGCATAAAACACATACAGAACGACGAAGGATAGGACGGTTTCGTTAAAGATTTCGGTTCAAAATAATTTTCTTTTGTGTTTTGTGTCTCTGTTCGAGATTACTAGAAGTTAATTATTGTTTCCCGCGAAGCAGAAAGCAAAATTCAGTATGCGTGTAAAAATAATGACAGTGTATTTAGGTGTAAGACTTCCAACAACTGTTAGACCACGTGTTTGCTTGAGAATATGGTTGACGCCTCCAGGCGGTGGGTAAAAGTGCATTGTAACTGAAATAATTTCAGTTGTCAGTAGATAACCAATGTTTCAATAAAAGAAAATAAATCTTTGTAACCGTCTCAATTTATCTTCATGACTGGCTTAAGGTATGGGTTGGCTTAAGGTATGGTAAGGAACCAATAGGTTCAAATGGTAGTAACCTGCGGAGCCGGGCGTTGTTGGTTCGTTTGTAAATTGTGTGATGGGTATTTAAAATCTAGGTGTAAAATCATGCACATAAATGTATTATAAATCCATATACACAATTATTTAGACAATTATTAATTCGTTGCTTACATAATTACAATAGAACAGGCTTTGACTTATTTAAAATTATGTCTTACTCTGAAATGTTTCGTGAGTATTTAGACACATGATTAAATATGTACCGGCTTAACTCACGTACGTTTTTCGGGATGGTCCGATAGTCTCCGACCTGTACGAGGTCCTTCCTCATGAGCTCCCGCCGCTTGCAGCGAGGTCGCGACGGAGACTGAAATTATGTCATAACGGTTGCAGTTAGCACAGCGAATAATATTTTGTCATAAACACTTCTCACTATCCGATGCTGAAACGAGAAACATGTCCAAAAGTGGAACGAAAAAAGGTTTATTATGATGTTCCAATAATACGATATTTTAAGCTATTTGTTAACTGCTAGTTTTTGCCAACAGTCAAGACTTACTTTAGACAACCATACATGATCATCATCTATCATCCATATTCATACATATGTCATATATATGTCATACATAATGAAGATATATTTCACGACAAGTAGCACAAACAACATAGAGATTAAAATAGCAAGGAGTTTGGTTGGAATTATGAAGATTTGCCTCGCCCGTGTCTGTCTGCCGACTCTCTAATCCGATCATTGTTATTGATATAAAAAAAGGATAGCAGATTCAATACTTTTGTCGATTTAGAGACGGTTACAATCTGGGATATACGAGTACAAATAGAGATTTCAAATTTAGATCTTTTGCATCATTTTGCTTTTTTTTAAATACATTCTAGTGGGCTGTATATATTTAATGTAGATAGATAGATGCAGGCAGATGCCGGATGCGACAAGCCGAGGACAGGGCGCGATGGCGCTCGTTGGGGGAGGCCTATGTCCAGCAGTGGACTGAGATAGGCTGTTGATGATGATGATGATGATGATGATGAGATACAGAGAACATAATTTCTTTAATGTAGATAATAAGCAAATGTTTTAATAGGTTTTCTTGAATATTTCCGAAGCGGACATAAATAGAGCAGCTGAAGCAGACGCCGCAAGCTAATATCTCAAGGTCCTATTTCGTCTAGTTTCATAATATATATTGCAGAACACGACAGAAGCGACTTTAATGAAGGTGGAGGGTGTACAGATAGTTAATATCTGGAGACAAAGACGTGAGTTATTGCCGCGGCGCTGCGACCAGCAAATTGGATCGGCCGCAGACAATTTGACGGCAATTTGCCGTTATTACGACCACGTCTTGTGTCGCACTCAATTCTAGAACTGTACTGGGACCACTGTGCATCGGCGAGCGGATTTTTTAATGGAATTAAGCTTAAGTGATTATAATGAATGAATATATATATAAAGAAGAAAGTGAAGAACGTAGAAGAAGCATATCCAGTCTATAAGTATAGAGATATTTGGCGCTCGGTACGCTGTGCCTACCACAAAGGGACCTACTGTGATGATACAATAATAATAATAATAAAACTTACTCTGCCATTTGAAATACGAGATTTTGAAATTTATTCAAGATTAATTAGACATGTATGCAACTAACATGTCTTCACGCCAGGGACCTTGTTGATTGTAACACGAGGAGACTGATATGTAAGAGTGACTGGTTTCCCTTCCACTTCGTTTCTTCGTTTCATAAGTATGCCAGATGACAATACAACAATTAATTCCAAAGATAATATCATACCTGATAAAAACTTCATCATCCATCCAGAACTGGCAGGTTGAAAATGCCACAACGCTTTTAATTCTCATTTCGTTTAAAATGTTAATAAGATTACACTGTAGCCAGATAAATAACTTTAATGTACGCGTATAAAAAACTTAAGCGATTCATCGTGTATTCGATTATATGAGGAAATAATTTAAAATATTTTCGAATATCCATTGTGCCGGTCGATGAGTTAACGGTCACTATAAAACACAATATCCCGCCAAAATTGCGCAATGCGGAAAGTAGTTAACACATTAAACATTAAAATCGTTTTCGAAAAAATATTTAATCCTTGACACGTCAGAATACAGATGCTTTTAAGGTACTGTACTCATACATCAATTCCTTTTTTTTTTAGTTTCTTTTATTTAATCGCAAGCGTTCATCACTATGTCCCCATCCTGAAGTGCCGGACATAACTGAGACTAACAGTTATCGCTGCACCCAACCGTTGTTTTCATACGTCCCACTATTAGTGTCATAACTTGCTTTGAGGCATCCCGTCCTCTATAATGGCTGATCGTGAGGTATTATTGAAGTACAGGGATATTATAAATGTACACGAGTTATGAGCTACGGAGAATGTGGTTTTAAAATTTATCATTTGTGGAATAACGATTTGCGAAATGCTGCAGGTCGAGGACATGACGTAATGACGCGTGCTAGCGGAGGCCCATATGCAACAGATGACTAACAGGTGGGTGACGATGATGGTTACGGCGACGAGGATGGTGATGATGATAATAATGATGACAACGATGACAATAATGATGATGATAATGGTGATGATAATGGTGATGATAATGGTGATTTAATATTTAAAATAAGTAGTCTACCTATTGTCGCAATAGTCTAGAATATTGTATCTACTATTAGATAACTATAAAGCATTACCTGGCATTAATCAGACTTTTCACTACCCACTCGTGATCGCCGAGCCACACTACCTGGCGTGTGTGATCAAGAATTCTACAATTTTGAGCAGGTCCATAGGCCAAATAAAAAAAACATTCTAAGGTGTGTGAAATCTGCCAACCCGCACTTGGCCAACGTGGCAGACTATGGCCTTAACCCTCTTAATATGAGAGGATACCCATATTCCAACAGTGGAATGACAAATGGGTCGATTATTATTATTATTATTTATTATAAGCCAAACAGACGTTAATTAAAATCTAATCGGTTCTTTTATTATTATGAAAGATAGGTGTCCAAATTCAGGAATTGACTAAAGCTAACAAAATAAAAACGGCATGAAACATTTTGTACTTTATGCTTAATAAAGTAAAACCACTTAAACTGATCATTAATAAATTATATTAAGTATTCATGAAAACGGATTTCTTAATTAAAGCTACATCAGTTTTCGAACAGGTGAAAAATCATTTCTGAATCATAAACCATTTTAATAATCCACGCTCTTAATACTTACTCAGCCAATACTCTTCTCCCGTCGATAATATTAATAAACTCCTTAAAGTGAATCTGCATCTGATGAATATATAAGATTGAAATTTTATTCTCAACTTTTAATTTATTCTCAAATAGGAAAGCTTTAAAATTATAAATCTAATAGTTCCTTATACTTTGACAGTTGAAGCGTGTAAAGTAATAAACACGTAGTGTCTCGGCACCATTAATATTAAAAAAGCGTTTACTAGAAAAATAGTACTAGAAATATACGAAATTAATGTGGTTATATATTAGAAAACAGAAATAAATACATTTTACGAAGTATTACACCATCTGTTAAATATGTTACGCAGGGAGCGTAAACCTTTCTTCGAGTGCCGAAAAACACGAAATCGAAACAAACGCCACATTCATTGATCCAAAGCCCCAGAGCCGTCGAGAGTGAATTAACATTTCAATCCAATGTCGAGAAGTCAACAAAACCAGACACAGCCCAGTGTCACATTGCTAACTGATGAACACAGAGAAACCAATTTATCTTTTGATGGAATGATTCGATTTGTCTAAAATATAGTATGATGTTAATAAGCCTATTTCTATTTTTCACCATTTTTTAAGTGGTTCAGCGTCCTCTAATTTTAGTTTCAAAGTGTTTTGGCGTGGAGCCCAACGCTGGGAAATTAAAACGTTCGCATTTATTAAAACAGATGGGAACAGATTCTTTGGATGCAGGTGCGATATATAACGAAGAATAAAATAATACAATAAAATGTTAATTGAGGCTTATAGCGTGTTAAACTTGGTACAAGAATATAATTATTTACGTTTTGCTAAAAAATTGCCGGGATCAAAACCATTAACTTGTCTAGACATCTTTGTCTTATAAATGTTAAGAACCTCGTCTATAGCTCACTTACTTTTAACTCATATTGTGTCGATTATCTGTAATAACAGCGATAACATTGTCGAATTGTATCGTCTATTTGTCTTGTCCATAGTTTCTTTATGGAATACAATAAAGAGTATTATTACATGGATTTTTTTAAAAAATCCCATTAACCTTGTTGAGTATATCCCTAGGCATAAAGCTATGGTTATCACCCAATATTGATAAATGATAAATGTATTTTCGTTATGCCCTAACATTGGTACGTAAAACAAATGTACTCCCGCCATCTGATAACCTTTAAGAAATAATAAATGTAAATTTACTAAGATTGTTTTATTGTTCGTCTGTCGCTGAACGTGGTACCAGTCGTTTGAAACGAATAATCGAAAAAACGAGTGGAAAAAGCCCGTACTGCCTTGTGTCAACAATTTATATTTTACTGTGTTGGAATCGAGTCAGAGTGGCGCTCGATCGTCTTATAAGCGGCAAATCTGACATATTGTGGGATCTTTTTGCTCTCTTTCGCTCCGACTGTGGCTTATTTAAAACAACGGCTTTAAGGATTTGGAGCTTTCTCGGGAGATTTCAGTGAAATTCTGCGAACGGTATCACTGTTTCGGAGTTTTATTGTGTTCGGTTCAATAGCGAATAATCTTATGTGAGCGTCACTGTTCAGAACTCGGAGTGTAGCAAAGCAGATTAACGAACGGCACTTAAGTACTCGGATATACATCTCAATGACTATATTTATGTTTAGTTTTGGTCCGATAAAAATGCTTACCTAAACAGTATAAAAACTTTAAATAAAAATTAAATTGTGCTGTGTGTCTGTACATAGAGTGCGGTTATTTACTATTTTAAATATTAATAAAAGCTTCGAAAATTATGTCACTTAATATCGTTTACCATATCGTTCTACATCATGAAGCAAGTAAGATAGACAACTGAAACAGACTTAAGTACTTACGTATGAATAACCGACAACGTAAACTAAGTAGTGAATTAAAGATATGACGAAGTATACAATATATTCAGAACGGTTCAAAATCACAAGGGAAGCTTAAAAGTCAATACCCTATAACATTCTATCATCTTTTGAATGTAAACTAAAGACAAAAGCGGCTACATCGTCAATATGAGAAACAACGAGGCCAGTAGGTAACGAACAAAAAGTTCTACCGAGACTGTATTCAGCCACGAAAAGATGTTTCGAAATGTCCAATCACAAAACAATCGAGGTCAATACAACGTTCCACGGGAACAATTCAGTGGAAGAACAAACATGAGTTTTATTTTGGAAATTACTAATCGGTACATATATGGGGCGAGCGGAACAAAGCGACGCCATGCGCCCGCAAATGGAATTGAAATGTCGTTCTGGACGGTGTGCGGCGGGACACCGGAATGTATAGCCTTCTATTTATGATTTTTGTTTCCTTCCAGTTTTAAAGATTTAAAATTAGTATTGATATATGTATATGTATATCATTTATATAGTGGTGTAAATATATATTATACACCGATACAAACATAAATGTTTATCGTACACATTGACCTACTTAAAAATCCCTTAATGTGGGTAGTGGCACAATAATTTAACTCTCCGAACGAGAAGACGACTGCCGCATAACCAAGACAATCATCTAGATGGTAGTACAATTGTCTTCAATAATTAACATTTGCATTGCTATATATACATATATATGTGTGTATGTTGTTCAGTTATATCATATTAGATGAAATGTATATATACAATACATGAAATTGTGTACAGGCTTCGATCGTAATATACGAGGCGAAATATACTTATCAGGATTGTAACTGGTAGAAGTCTTAAGGATTTTGCTAACCAGTGAGAAAGGATCGTCGTAATATGTATTTACGTATAAATATTAAATTCGACTTTCGACATGTTTCCACAGTATTCATAGGAAAGTACTATAGTCCCCTGTCTATCCGTTCGGAGATTGCAGGCGATTTCTGTTCTATCGGTAATGACATTTGTTAGCACTAAATTATAAATCTACCTCCTGTTAATAGCCAAATTAAAAATAAAGCACTCGGTTGATATATTTGGTGAAGTTATAAATGATCGTTGGAATATTTTTGGGCGATAATTAAAATGATCGGCGGTAAACGCCGAATACAACCGCAGGCACTTTTAAGGCTTTTCGACGGTTATCGGCCGCGATTGCTATTGTCAAACGACTGCCTGACGCTCGTTTGCGTTTCTGTCTGTCGCTGAACGACAGATTAAATTATTGATGATTGGACTATCAACATAGCTTTTATTCACAATTGTTAAGAATTCTCGTCATAAAGTAACATGAAACATAGTCTTTAAAAATATGTAGATTTAATAAACAGTACTGTGTGATGAGATAAATAAAAAAGCAATGATAGCCCAGTGATTAAGAATTTAGCCTCCCACTCCGGGGGTACTGGGGTACTGGCCCACTCAAATCCATGGCGAGCACTTCTTTACAAAAGTGCGCTTTAAGTTTAAATATCACTTGCTAACAATGAAGAAAAACAGCATGAGGAAACCTGCACACCTGAGAATTTATAAAAAAGAATTTTCTAAGGTGTGTGAAATCTGCCAACCCGCACTTGGCTAGCGTGGCAGATTATGAGCCTGTCAATATGAGAGGAGATCCATAATCCAAGAGTGGAACGATAGATGGGTCGATTATTTATCTGTGTGATGCGAGTACAGTTATTTGGTGACCAGTGGTCTGTGACGCTCATAACTGTCAGTATCAGAGATCCTTCGTAAATACATTTACACTTTTGGTCGGGTGATCGATCAGCACGCCGACCAAATGTAAGCACTACGGTGTAGCAGCTAAAACCAGTGCACCGGTAAAGTTTTTAATTATGGTTACTTATGCTTCAAAGGTTGGATACTAAAAGCCTTATAATGATATTTTTAATGATAAAACCTTGCAACAAATCAAACGTGGTCAATTAACCCCGAACTCGGCTGAGCCTATAGTATGATATCAAATAACTATATAATAACTAACTAACTAACAATAACTATATAATAACTAACTAACAATAACTAATTTAAAAAAAAATTAAAAAAATTCTAAGGTGTGTGAAGTCCGCCAACCCGCACTTGGCCAGCGTGGCGGACTACGGTCTTAACCCTCTCAATATGAGAGGAGATCCGTATTCCAACAGTAGAATGTTAATGGGTCGATTATTTTTTTTAGGCTTTCATGGAAATTTTGAGTTGGAAAAAAGGTATATCTCTAAATCAAACAATGAATAAAGTAACATTTACACATGTACCCCATACGTTTTGAACCAATCCCAGCGAAAAAAGTAACATTTGCACATAGAACACAATATTTTGGTATAGTTTACGAGTAATATAGTAGTATGTTAAGAAGAGAGTGCTGAATTAATAGGTGAATATAGTATTTAAACGAATACTTTACATACGAAAATTTTCGACACTTATTGTTTTTTCATTAAAAAAAAAATCTTGAAACTCCGTAGAAAAAGGGCACATGAAAACTTAGAACCACTAATTTTAAATATTTCACATTGGGAGCTATCATTTAAGAAAAACGTACTTAAAAATAATTAAAAGAGCTAAATATTACGGTACTTTACGGTTACTTACGGTAGATTATTACAATAATATAAATGTTTGCTTGCTTACCTGGAATATCCATATTTTCAGCATTTACAACAGTGGAATCGGACATATTAACTTACCTTTTGGTATTACAAGACTTAGCTTATATCGAGATCGCGTGTTTTTCATTTTGTAATCATAAACAATCTATATCTATCAATAAAAATACGTATTAACTATAATAATTACATATTGTAACAAACACGTGCGTACAAGTCGCTTCGCAGAGAACAAAGCCGCGACTGCCGATGTCTCCTACCCGCGCCCTTGCGTTCGCGTCGGTCTAGGTGGCGAATAAACGTACTCGTACGCATATCGCCTTATTTTTTGGAGGAATAAATCACATGTAACTTTATTCAGCTGGTATTTTCGAAACTACATAACATTAAGAAAAAATGATTATACGAATACAATATATAGGTTAGCTTAGTTTTCTAACTACAATAAAAACTATTTGGTATTACTATCATATATAACTTTGTTCTACGGATAGGTCGATCTGATAAATTTATTATTGTCTGTTAGGAATATAAAATTTAGTATAAATTTAATAAATTAAGTGAAACGAAAAATATCATTTTTTAATCACTAAAAACCGGATTTTTAATATCTTTTTATTAACCTACAAGCCCTAGAATTTATAATATAAAAAATTCTAAGGTGTGGGAAGTCTGCCAACCCGCACGGGGCTAGCGTAGCAGACTAATGGATTTAATCTTCTTAATATGAGAGGAGACCCATATTCCAACAATGGAATGACAAATGGGTCGATTATTACTATTTTTATTATTATTATTAAAATTCATGTACATACAGATATTCAAAATAACATAATTATAATCTAAGAACATAATTATAATCTGAGAACATAATTATAATCTGAGAACATAATTATAATCTGAGAACATAATTATAATCTGAGAACGTAATTATAATCTGAGAATTATGTAACTTACTTTTGGAAAACCTAAGACAAAAATATAATAAACTTTGAACGTTTCATTAATGTTTTATTATGAAACTATTGACATGTAAGGAATATTAATAATCTTTAACATATACTGATGAGTCTTGGTTACGACGTTAGGTAAAAAAGATAATTCAGTAGACAGATTAAGCGCCGAGAGTAAAAAGACTAAAACAGCTGAACAATAAGAATTCCTACTCCCAAGAGCGTTATTCAATCGTCGCTACATCTTCAGGTACGGCTCACCAGCTTGGTTTCATTACATTTGCCTCGGGGAAAACCGGAAATAAAGTACGGTATTTCTTTTAACATTCTATCTCTCTATTAAAAACTGGAAACTTATTTTATTGAGCTGGTATTAATAAAATTTTCTTAGATATAAAGCATATTATTTTTCTTTTCAAAATAATGAAACTGGTGATCGATATCGAAAATCTATAGAATTATATATCTCAATCAATGATTCTAAGAATCATTCTTCAGACGATAAAAATGGTACGCATCATTCCAAAGGCATTATTAACGTATTTAATTTGTCTTTGTGAGAAAGGACTATATTATCATTATTGAGGCTATGTACGACAAAGACTTTAGTCATTTAAAATCTTAGCAGTTTAATTTTCTTGTTATTTAATGTCCTTTATTAGCAACATTTAAACAAGCAGACAAAATGTAGCCGTCATATCAGTTAAGTAGTAAGTACAACTGTTTTACATCAAAATGGTACTGTACCTTCGTTTTATTGTTCACATAAATAATATTTGCGTCTATTCCGCCTTTCACAGACACGGCATAACATATCCTGCATGCGACTTTTTAGGCGAAACAACGTTATGCCGAATGAAAATCAATAATATTGGTACATATTGGTTCATAATTTATACACTATATATTCACAATGTTGCCTTACCTTTGAGTTTAAATTGACGAGTTCTACAGTTTAAGGTAATCCAATTTTAAAGATAAGATTGATAAAGGTATTATTATTTTTACGTCATCACGTCTAGTCCTCTATAAGGCAGACAGAACGCACCGACTACCGCTCGCTTCGTACACGCACGTTGGTTCCCATGGACTTCTGATACTTCTGTCACCTCGCGTTTGAACTATTTGGTCAAGATAAATAAGTCTTGATCTTCCTCGACACTTGCTTCCATCAACATTGGTATTCGTATCAGCTTTAAAGTAATTCTACTATATTAGATTTAAATATATTTAACGTATAGACAAGCATTAACACGTTAAACGCCATCACGATTTTGATGTTTTTTAATCGGGGCCGCGGGGGACACCGATTTCCGACAAGAAAAAATCTGTTCGAGCCATGGGAGTCACGCGGGACCGCGAGCTACATTGACAATTGCTTCGCTTGTTTTCAATGACGGTCACAGCTTGATAGAAAATTTACATACGATG
>DWJK01000129.1:0-28054 GCA_018248815.1 Croniades pieria auraria
AAACCTGCACGCCTTAGAATTTATAAACAAAAAAATCTAAATTGTGGGCAGTCTGCCAACCCGCACTTGGCCAGCGTGGCAGACTATGGTCTTAACCCTCTCAATATCAGAGAAGACCCATATTCCAACAGTGGAATGACAAATGGGTCGATTATTATTATTATTAACTATCTTAACATTCGTATTTAACACTTTTTCCATAATTATGAAATCTACTGACGTTTTTAACGTTACACAAATCACTTACAAGCTTGCAATTTCTAGTTCATATACCTACATTTCTTTTATGACATCATTAATCATTAATCACGTAGGTAGCTGTGTTCATCCAATCCATACACGTGATACATAATGAGTGGCACAATACAAACAACACGAGGGCACAATCATTAACTGATTGGCAATTCGGGTGAGGCGGGCCTGATGCGGTTAATTGTAGAGGTGCATACTAAAGGACAATTGCGTATCTCGTGCCTAGATGCGGTGTACAGTAGGCATTCAATTGCCCTTTTACCGCATCAGACTGCATTGTTGGTGCAAGAATTACATAGAACTTTAGATCTTATACAAACCGACTGGTCCAACTGCGGAATTCATGTCTTGAGAGATGCGTACATTTTCTAGTTTTTATTTCATATGAAGTTGATGTATTGATCTGTTGTACTTTTTTTGTTGCCATTTTCTCCCAGCGTTTTCAAATGCTGGAGAAACCCATCAATTCGAACGAGACCGTTATTACAGAATACTATTGTGTAAAAATAAATATTAAAATATTTAACAACATGAAATAAAAAAATGTTACTTAATTCGCATATCAAAATCAAACGGCATCAAAATGTAACTATTATGGAATGGATGTTGATACAATTTTCGTGGAAAAGACTTCGTTGTCAATATTTCATGACGAAAAACACAGTCGTACATATAATATTATTCTAACTCATTACATGTTACAACAATCTTACTTATATTAGAGCGCTTATATTTTCCTTGTTTTCTTTTTTCATATTGCCTCTTTTCTTTTATTTGCAAGGAATATTTCCATTTTTCGCTCTGAACAAAATTCAACTGGTACAGTGCACCACTAAGTCGGCTTAAGATCCGTTCATTGTCAAATCAATAAAGAGGGAATGAATAAAAAAATATATATAATATACAGACTCAAAGCGCGGACTGCAGCTGGGCACAAAATGCCTAATTGTAGAGGCACAATCAGTGAGACAATTAGAGAAGCCGCGCATTTGATTGCGTGAGATTGGCTCGGGCGAGCTGCGGGGGATTCTTTGTGGATTACGCCGAGCGCGCCGCAACGTCTCATTGAGGCGGATGAAAGAGTTGAAAGGGATTACCACGTACCGATAATGCACATGTACGTGTATTGAACTAGTGACTTTTTGCCGCAATTTTTTAATTAGAATATTATTAGTGTTAACGACTGAAACTACATTGGCTAATTTACCTTAAGCCGATTGCCCAAAATGGGGATGACTGGCGAGAGCAGCAGTAGACTAAAGCAGATATGATGATGATGATTACAATTTTCGATAAATATGCGATTTCTTGTTAATTACAAACGTGTTTTAAACAATTAAGGATATTACGTAAAATTAAGTAGGATAATAAAATAATGGTAATACGATAAATAGTAACAACATGGAATAAAACCTTAACAAATAAATGTATTCTATAGAGTATAAATACTAAAAAGCTATTTCTGAACGGTAGAAGCAGTAGGCTCATACCATCACGCGCTTTTGATGGCAATTTGAATGTTCTTAAGCAGCTACATTAGCCTCCAACACTGTTTCAAGAACGTTATCTAACACTACCAATCACGCTATTCAAAATAGGAAAACGGTCATAAAAATGTACAGTAGTAAGATAATTTTTATTTCACGTTTTTAACGACAGAACCAAATTCCGAAATTATATTGAAACACAAATAAACTGAGCCCATACAAACACTAAAAGTCGGAATCGTAATGAACTTTCCAGACCATTTACCACTACGGTCAAAGACCACTAATTAGACCGCAGACAAAAATTAATTAATTCTCATAAATTCTTGCACCACGAAAGTATTCGCTCTTGGGTCAGCCGACGCTCGAAATACTTCGTTGCAAAATTAATGGATTCAGACTCCAGGGATTGAACTTAACATAAATGTTACAAGTAGAATAATTTATTTCGGTAGCCTGTATTGTGTCTGGAAATGGAAATTATCTATATTAATAAGCGTGTATTGATCAAATTGATATGCCAATAGGACATGTGATCAATCGTGTTTTAATACGTAAATTGAAGCTACGGACAAAAAAAATATTGTTACGATAACCTTGATTAAATTAGTATATGAGTATAAAAAGTTATATGTTAAGTAATTTTGATGCATGTTAAGCAGATAATTGAGTAGTTTTTACTATACTTATTAAATTTAAAAGTAATTAGGAAGTACAATATATCTTTCAAAAAAAATATTATTTAATTTAATACTGTAATGACTGAGATTAATATTAATGTTCTAAATTAATATTTTTAACACTACCCGCGCTATGAAAAATATAGCATAACTAAATATATTATTATTACTTATTAAAAAACATTGTTCTCCCAAAAAGATGAAATATGATCTTAGTAATTATCCTCATGAAATCTAAGGTATTTTTTTACGAATTTACAGGATATTGGGATCCAAGCGTACCTTAATTAAACAAGTTTTGTCGAGAACATTACCGCGCGAGTTCCAGAGGCGTCAAAAATTTATTAACAAACAAAACCGTTGCAAAACATCGATTGGTAACATAGGAATCCAATCTATACGAAACGAGCAACCGAACTGACCCTTTTTATTCATTCATTAATTAATCCGAAATGCACGGAACTCTCAAATAATAGGTCTCTTAAACCGATTACTCACGTGGAAGCGTCAATCGGTCTCGTAACAGATGTCAATTACCCACTGTACGAACGAACGAAACGAACGAACGAAACGAACGAACGAAATGAGCGAAAGCGCCGCGCGAACGAACACATCCTGCAATCGAATTGAAACTGATATCTCGCTTAAAATTTAATCGTTTTAATGAAGTAATCAATTTGATCGCTTTTATTTGTAACGCGCTAATAAATTGTTATCGAAGTAAATTGTTGTCATCAAATCGTGTTAACAGCCATTGAAGTACAATCTATAAATAATTCCGGAATTAAGTGGATAAATAAACTAATATTTTATTTCCTTATCATCCGAATATAATATAACTAATTACAGGTCTTGTAGTAGACTCCGAACCACTGGTAGAAATTTCATGAAAGAAAAATTCAATAGTATCCTACCCGGGGACCAAACCCAGTACCTCTCGGTATCGGTAATCGCGCTTGCAATCACTCGACTAATGAGGCAGTCAGGAATTAATTTGACATTAATATGGAAAATGTTACCGTGTTATCATTAAATTTATATGAAATATATTGCATGTTTGAAATATGTAAGTTTGGTAATTAATTTTAAAATTAGTAATCTCTGTTGAAATTACAGAAACCAAGTCTTCCAGTCTGCCTCGTTGGTCGAGTGGTTGCAAGCGCAACTGCCGAACGGCAGGTCCTGCGTTCAAATCCCGCGTCGGGTGCCATTAGATTTTTCTAATTTAGAATTTCTAGTAGTGACTCGGAGTCTGGATCAGTGTGCGGTGTATGGCAATAGGTTCACCACCTATTCCATGGGACTTAAACGTAAGCGGTGAAACGTGGGAGTGTACTACACTCCTCTGACTACCCCTTCGGGGGTTACATTTTGAAGTCTTCCATTACCGGGTGCCGTCTAAGTCCTAATATCTGTAATATTTCGAACTGACCATTGAATCGAAAGCTCAGCATGGTTTCATTATAACCTGAATATTATTAGCTCGGCTGAGAACTAAGCGATCTTTTATTCACACTGCCTTTCGCAAGCGTACACTATTATCGTAAAAACTAACGACTTTCTCCACACTATGGTGCTGTTTCCATTTTTCGTAATACCTCTTACATTGCAAAAATCGGCAAATAACAATCGTTGTACATATTTAGCGTTTATAGAAAATTATTAAAATATCGTGACACTTTACACTCTTTGTAAATTTAAGTAATTTATTTTTCATTGAAGTATATTAGGAAAACATTTTGGAATTTTTTGTAATATTTTTAAAGGCACGTGAAATCTGACAACACTGCACTTATAAACCTTATAGAATGTGGGTTTGATTCGTTGCATTTTGAAGAGAAATCCTTGTCCAACTATAGTGGATTGATAAAAAGCATCAATCCTTTTCGTGATAATGATAAAATGATTTTAATTTATAATATATACGAGTATATAGTCCGTACAGACTAGTCTGTAATCCTATAGATTAGTCTTAAATCCTATGAATTAGTCCTTAGTTATAACCTGGCTGGCTCGTTGGTCTAGTAGTTGCAAGCACGGCTGCCGATCGGGAGGTCCTCGGTTCAAATTCTGGATCGGGTACTATTGGTTTTTTCTAATTTAGAAGTTCTAGTAGTGACTTAGAGTCTGGATCTGTGCCTGGTGTATGGCAATAGGCTCACCTCCTATTCCATGGGACGCAAACGAAACTAGTGAAACATGGGAGTATACTACAGTCCTCTGCCTATCCCTTCGGGGATTATAGGTGTGATGCTACGTTAGTTATAACCTATAGTCTCTATCTACCACTCCGGGAAAGTGACAATATTATTGTATACATTTTTAGTAGCATATTAATGAACTGCTTTCAAAAATCCTTGTTTATATACCGCATTGCATATTCCTCATCGTACAGTGGATATATTACTGCTCTTTGCCGATACAACTTTTCTATTACCGAAAGTCATCTAATCCTTGCCTATATTGTATTCAGAACTCGCCTCCACCGAACGCTGAGCTCAGTTTCATTAAATCCTCGCGCGAATATTGAGCATGACTTGGTGCTCTACGGACTAGCCGCCTACTGCATGCAGACACGATTATCGTAAAAATTAATGACTCTACCTGTGCATAGTGCAATTGTTTTATTCTAAAACAGTTTTGGTATATAGAAGTAGTGCTGGCAAAGTATCTTAGACAACTTCTCACTCCGGGTTTTTGGTTCGCGTCAATGTTTGGTGTCCGTAATTTTTAAAAACTATGTACGATTTTATTATTAAAAGTTTGGAAGGTTGGAAGTAAATATACTATGCAAGGATAAAAGAAAGTGTTGTGAAGAGTTCTGTACGTCGTAGTGTTGATCATGATGTTTTCCAAGGCGATTGAATTCTGTCAATTCGTACTTGACCAGCGTGTTACTCTCTGACTTTAAGCCTTCCTATTCCCGGGAATCCCCTGTTCAACATTAGATCTATTAAAAGGTTGACAATGTTAACAATGATAACTAAAATTTTAATATCGTTACGAACAGCATCAACGGACATGTTAAGTAGTTGTAACAAGTCAAATTGTAACCTGAAATCACGTCTGCAATCCTCGAAGAGGTAGGTAGAGAAGTGTAGTGGGTAGTAGTATACTTCACCAATAGGGTTATGCGTCTCATCGTGGAATAGTATCGAGCCTATTGGCAGTTAACATTGAAACATATTACAAAGTTAGACAGATGTAACGACTATGCAACGAACGCATTAGATAGGAAATATACTTACGGAATAACATATGCGATGACATTAACAAAACATACTGTTATGACTACTATGGACTAGATAACACATACATTACGAACTTAACACAGTCATGCTTGTTAACTAAATGGCAACTCTTTGCACGTAATGGGCTAACATTATCACTTGCATCTGAGATAACTGGGTGCCTGGAAATAGGACGCGTGCTGGTTTAAATAGCTTTGTACATACACGCTATATAAATGTTAAAATACATGTTTGTTACTAGTGAAAATTATAAAAAATTATTAGAACAATTATAGTATCCAGCAGTGGAACGATAGAAGGGTTGATTTAGTGAACCATGACAATTGCAGAGTTTTCAAAAAGCTTACAAATTTATTGAAAAAAATATGAAAATATGTTTATCATATTACTCAGAATTTGATTGGGTGTTCCTCTTTTTACGACCTTCTGCTAGGAACAGGTTTTTCCCAGAATTGTGGCTTGAAGCATACTCCATTACGTTTTCATTATTTTTCCATAGTAGAAAATAAAGAATATTTAAAAAATAAAAATAGAGATTTAAAAACATAAAGTCATAATATTCAGAATCCGCAGAGGTTTTATCATCAAATGGTGTAAAGGCCATGTGGATTAAAAGGTTTATTAACTTTATCAATATGAACAATTATGGAAATAATTTTTAATTAACGGAATTGCTACAAGATTTGCAACATTATATGTATACGGATAAGTACAGAAATTTCACTCAGACTTGATATTATTGGACTTTATGGACTTCTCTGCGATTATTTCGATTTTGAAGGTATAGATTAACCTATCATTCATTCAGTATTGTAATTTGGTTACATGTTAAATATCATTATTATTAATTGTAGTTTTTAAAATGTTTTTAAAAGTTTTTAAATTTACATTTATGCCAAAATTTCATGAATACGCGGAGGTTTAAGAATACAAGAATATATTACATACAAGCTTACATTTATGTACGTATATAAAAAAAAAATTCTCAACCCGTTTTTCTCATTGCAATGTTCTCGATTCGTTTGTCAGTCCATGACAAAGGCTTTACTAACGCTTCCAGATAATTAGTAGAGCCCAAAGAACAGTCAATACGCAGTACAATGAGAAAAGAACAGACATTTGACCCACTGAATACTAAGCACTCTTTGTACAGTAGAAAACAAAGGGAAAAATGATGCTTTAGAAGACTGAAAACGTACCGCTTACAGGGAAATTCTTTAATGTTATTTTAAAATGTCTGCTATAAGTGTGGATATGGAAATGTAAACAACTTTTTTTATAACTTAAACAAGTAGATATCTTAAACAGCTTAAAAACTAAATAATACCTATTCATGTGACAACTTGTTCTAACTAGGCATAGTAACGAATAAAAAACTACGGATAAAACAAATATTTTTTTCCCATACTATTGCAATGTGTACTGCATATAATTTCCTTGCTATTGCCTCATCTAAAGTCTAATCAGAACGGCAATTATTCTAACTTTAATCGGCAAGTATATAAACGGGCCCAATGAGGCTGATTATACATTCAGTTGTAGTCCATTACAATGTTGTTTACACGTTGTAGGCGCTTAGGTGCTATGCGCCCGCCGGCCGCCGCCGGGCGCGCATCAATTTGCGCGGCTACCTCAGATTGACGGACAGGATAACTGCTCGGCCACGAAAATATCGCAATAACTTAAGAAAGGCCCGAAGTAGTCATATTTCATATAAATGCAATTATGGAATTTCTCGTGCAACTTCAAAACCCTTATAAATTTAGAACCTCTTGAAACGTAATTCCTTAACTCGGTTTGCGGGCAGTGTTGAATAGTAAAAATCGACACGTAAGTAAAATGTGTTATAAGGTACCATGTGGAGGGGAATCTCGATACATGTATCACAAATTAAGTGGTACGCAAAAATGGTCAATACTGAGTTAAAGAAAAAACGTAAAGGACTTAGTTCTTGACGTCGGACGGTTAACGAACCACGCACTTTTTTTATTTAATAAACGTTTAATAACAGAAAACTATTTTCAATTTAATAAATACTACGAACTTATACTGGATTCACTACGTAGAGACAGCACTAGTAGTAGCAGTCCGATCAATAAAGGGAATGCTAGAACGATTCAGTAACCAACGCGACCAATGTCTATTATAATTAGAAAAAAAATTATTACAGATTTTACCAACGTAAGTAACCTTTGCATGTAACGTATAAAGAAAAACAGCTGTCAAAGACATGAAATTCATAGAAAATAAAATTTGATGTTTCTAATTAGTTTATATTCAATTATGACGCGTCCACTACAATTAACTACTGAGAAATCTGTTTATTGAGGAATGCTGTACTCATTCGCTACGTTTGACATTTTCATCTGGAGCTTAAACGAATAACTCAAAACATCACTTTTCATGGCCCGCGGATAAGGAGGTTCTAAAGGCGACAGCGGCAATAAAGCCGGACTAGAAAATAAAGTAAATAAGCAAAGGCTGTATTACGCTGGGCTGATGTGTTTTATAGTCACTGACGCATGATAGATCCGCGAACGAGCATAAAACAATGTCGTAACTATATTTCTCGGTGTGAACAAACCGGGCGAAATTACGTTACGTCTCATAAACAATGATGCGTAAAAACATAAGTACATACTCATTATTTGTGTAAAAATAAACGCGAGGCGTTTTGAACGCAACTGCTTTGATATTTCCTTATATTTCTAAGTCGTTCTCGTATACACTTGTGTTATTTAGTTCTATGTTAAGTAGAGGATTTTTGGCACTCGGTGCTCATTAACAACCCTGTGAGAGACGTGGCACGATGATATAATAATAATAATAAATATGTAGTTCTACATGTTTGATGGGGTAACATTTTTAACTAACATTCTGCATTTGTTCCTGTGATATAAGTCCAAAACAAACAAACCCGTTAATTCTGCTGTTATTTCTTCCTTCATCAATTCAATAGCACATAGCAATTAAAAACGATTTATTCCTCAACATGAGAACTCTACTTAGTAATTTGTGTTTATATCCTTATGTATACACAAGTATTCCTTCTTTACCTGTTATACGTAGCTCACGTACAGATAATACTACAATGAGGCATACAAATTATCGCTTGTGCCGACGTCTGCCGCTTTTTGAAATAAACGGACTCAGTAATTTTCTGTCAGCAAACCAATTTCAACCTTACATAGGTGCTACTAAGTTCAATTTTAAGTGTTACTCCATTGTGAGTTATGACCTTTTCGCTGTATTGTAGGGTCAGTGGTCGGCGAATAACTGGCTAAGACATGATCATGACTGGTGGGCTTATACTCCACACCTCGTTACGTGTTAACAGCCACATTCGCTCACGACGCGATGTTTATCCGTTGAACTTCAAAATACTGCGCGGGCGCATTTCCGTCGAAATGATGTAATGAGACCAACGTGACGGGATAACTCGATCGATTTCGGTTGAATTATTACCCGGGTTTTAACATTTTTGGTGCTTTTGTTTTTTTACACTTTTGTATACATGTATTATTTTAGGGGCGATATTTAAAGCTTGTTTTTTTCGTTCGATGTTGTTTAACATCATGTTATCGCGCGTATACACATGCTGTTTGTTCATGTAAGGTTTTCTCTAACATAAATAGTTGTAAAACTTAAGTATTGTCGTACATGTGATTGTGTTAGTAATAAAGCTTATTTCTTTAACATATTGCAGCGCTTTATATACTTAGATTCTACTTTTGTATATTGAAGACTTCTTATTAAATATCTCACCTAACTAATTGTATGTTGTGAAACGAACCGGCCATTAAGAGACTTTTTAGTCTTTCATCGTAGATTAACCCTACATGTACCGGTAGCGTTGTAAGACTTTCTGTAGCTTATTTTACAGCAAAATTATTAAATGTGCAAGCCTTATGCGTGAGTTTAATTTTAGATGAGAGATTAGACGACTACGTGTGCTTGTTTCTTGTCTTTAAACTTATTATAGAAAAGTACTTTACCTTCGTAAAATGTGTAGGAATTTTTATTTAAAAGCAAAATTTGTTATCGTCTTGACTAAATAAAGGTTCTCACGCAAACCAAGAATCCTGCTACAGAGGTGTTATTTTTGGATCGTCAAAAGTATTTTCATGTCTTATTCTTTTTCCTTTGTTATAAATTGGAACTTAAGCATTTGAAGAAAATTTACTCAAATTCTAAATTTAAAAGTAGATAGAAAAATATTTATAGAGTTACAAAACAAATAAATAAAAATGTCCTTTTAAAAGACAAACTTAAAAATTCTTGCCAATACCCTTTCCAGATTGACAGAGTGTGCCAAATATCTCCATTCTTAAAGACCTGCGGTGCTTTTTTACATTCTATTCCGTGAAGTTCCTGGAGTGATTACGCAATAATGATAAAAGTTCTCAAATACAAAGGTATTTATAAACTACCCAAATTTAAGGTGGAATTCCATTAACACCACGGCTTTTATACTGACAGCGTATAGTTCCACTAAATACATCAACTCAATGTCAACAAAGGTTTGTAGCAAACGTCTCTGAGTCGGGAACTAAACGAGGTTACAACGGACGGACCAGTGTTTTGTGAACACGTCCATCAATTGTCAATCTTTTGTCCAACTGCGAGTCATGTTACCGTTTTAATCAGTCTCCGAACGGATGTGTTCTTGTAACAATGTGTATTGCTGTAATTATACGCCGTTAGTCGCTCTGATGATGCGCGGTGAATAAGAGAATGTTACGCAATTGTGAGATTTGCATGAAATATAGATATGCGTTGAGTTCTTTGTATCTTCCGTTATTTGTATAGCATAGTATATTATTTTAAAACTGCTTTATTAATTGGCGACATTATTGGCAATGCATGGGTACATGCAGCTCCTCAAATGATGTCATATTTGCACAATCATTTTATCTTTAATTATAACAAAAGCAATCATCATCAGTTCGTCTCAGTCCACTGATTGACATAGGCTTTCACTGAACTTTTGCCCATAAACTTCGCAATAGGCATCCAGTTGGAAGATTACAAAGCACAGCTCCTCACATCGCCTGCGCCACTAGCAGTCGGCGGTCAGGGCATTTAGTCGTGCCTAATTGGTTTGCGCTATATTGCAGTCAGCTAGTTGGCCAGAGCATCATCTCTAGTACAGCAAGATACTCCACGGGTACGTGAGAGTTTCTTAAGATGGAATTTGAAACCTCCTACACCACTCCCAATTTTGTAGACACTAGATTAAACTAAAGTAAACCGTTTCCACTTGCTAAAGAGGCCTGGTCATATTAGCACAGTTATACATTAAATTCGTCGTTCAGTCGTCACCTCAATTGCCCTGAAAGAGTTAACGAGCGCGTTTCGTGAACTTAATAAATTATCTCAGTTGCATACGACTACAGATTGTTTACGTGCGCTAGGTAAACACCGGACGAAGTAATATACGATCAAAGTAACCCAGTTTAAAATAGACCGCCAAGGCCTCTCGGGTGATGCGAATAAAATATTTTGATTATAAAAGTCATGTTGTTGTCGATAACTGAAAATATTTTTTTGAAAATTCGTTTTACAATTTGTGATATATATTATGTTGCTAATTAAATTAATACATTTGGCTGAAAATGTTCATCCAAAAGTCCGTCTGAAGACGACTGTTTGTATGTATATGTAATTGTTCGATGTGTCATACCAGGTTCGTTACTAGGTAGACAGAGAACATAAAATACTTGTATGCGTCTTCTACATTCAGGATACTCTTATATACACATATGTAGGTATCACACTTATGTGATACCTATAATTAAGAAAAAAAGAAAGGTATCATACGTAGGCCGTGTTTCGGTCTTTTGCATGGTTTAAAACCAAAGCAATATGTGACAAAGCAAGTTACATAGGTAACTCATATCAATACATTATCGAAATATACACAGAACGAACATGGAATAGATCCCATGTGAACCGGTCGTATGCGAAAGGAGAAAATGTGCGGTGCCATAACTGTTATTATAGAGAAATTTCATACAGAAACTACGAGCATACGAGATATCAATCTTCAATAACTCACTAACTACATACGGTGTATGATAAACGGCCCTTTATGTTTCTCAGCCGAAGTGTAATTTTACTGTTCCATAAACGACGATAAGATTACGCGTTTAAACCTCATTTGCCCGTCCTAGCCGCGTCGGGGCTTTTTGTGGTGCTTTTTCGTGTTCGGTTAAAGTATTGGTATTTTATTATAACATAGTATGAAATGTATGTAGAGACCTTTATGTCGTACACTTATATGCTTCATAAAAGTGATAAATAAGTATATAAAAAGGGTTATAAGATTATTCATTCGCTATACACATATGTACATACGTATGAGAGCATATTTTATGTGTAAAAGTTACATAATTTTATAACTATTAGACAGACTGCTCTGTTTCGAACTTCACTATTAAATTGGCATTATGTCATCACGCTAGATCCCTTACAGGGTAGGCAGGGAGCATCAACCACCAAATACCTCTATCCTTACAGACCTAATAGGCTTCTTTTACATTCACTGCGTTCTTAGTTCAGGAAACATCTAACTATTAATGACATTTTAGACGACCTTTTTTTTGGAAATATAGTTTTTCTTTAATATTGTTATTATAATAAATAAGACATTAAGAATATCATTGTATTAGATAGAATAATGATAAAAATAGAACTATTAATGAAATAAAACTACATAAAATTTTTAAATAGCATGACTAAATTATATGTTTATATAAATAACTTACACCCCAGTGAAGTGACTAACATTGGTCTACGCCTAGTTATAGTGTAACGAACATCGCAATTTCTCAGATGTAAAATGATTTATATTTTCCATAGGCAATCACCAGTTGAGATGTATGGGCTAACTCTGCGTGCCTTCACGCGGGTATCCGTGTATTTTTTGCAACTTTTGCTCTAATGATAATAATTTGCGCAATAGTATATGCAAGTCAATACGTGATCCGTGGATGAGGAGGCTGATGAATGTAGAAGAAGCACGTAGGACTGAAAAAACAGAGATGTAGACAGGAAGTGCTTTGTACCGATACAAACTCATATGCATTAAACAGTGAGCACTTACTGCCGGGTATTCGTCTACGCGGAGTGAACTCATCTGTCTACTCCCTTAGTGATTACAGGCGTGATGTTACTTTTTTATTATCATTCTAATGTAATAATAATAAATTAGATAGGTGATGTATAAATTCGCATATAAAGTAATAAATAAGACCATAATCGTCGCCATGTTATACTAGATATATTATGCGATACATTTTCGTATCGACGACGTACAGCAGATATCAAATACTCCATCGAAAACCCATACGAATATATCACGTTGGCTAACATTTTGTTTGCAATGTATCATTCGCTTTATAGTCACATTATGTAAACAGAACCGTGTCTGGTCTACGTCAAATAAATTCTCATGGTCATCTTTACCTAGTCGCGAGCTTCAGCGAAACTTGTGGATATACCAAACAAGAACGAAAAAGAGACAAACACGACTATGTCTATATAACGTCTGTTTGACATCGGAAACAAATGATGGTTTTGTTTCTGACCGTTTATTTATCTAGAACATCTATGAATAAAATTGGCATGTTCAAAAATAATTCATATGGCTTTTAATGGTCTCTGCTTACTTCCTAAGGGCATTAGCGTTAAAACATAACTGAATCCATGATAGTACCAAATGAAATTTTCGCCATCATCATCATTGTCAGACTACTTCCGTCCACTACCAGCAATATTGTTTTTAAGGAACATGATGAATAATATAATTTAAAATAAAAAAATAAGTATTTTTTTCATTATCTATTTCGAGGAATCCTTGAAAAATATGAGATAAAATAAAATTCATTACGTAGAAATAATTAGCTCCAGTTCGTTCAAACTACTAACGAAAACTTTGTTTTGTTCTGTAACTATTGTTTCTGACAGCCTTCTGTTCAATTTCAAAATTTCGTTAATTTCTTTGTTATATTCTCTTCCCACTTCCTATACTTGGTAAAAGTTATCTGACAAACTAAGCTTAGCTAATATTACTGGCTGTACATTTCATCATCATCACCAGCCTTTTTCAGTCCACTGCTGGACATAGGCCTCTCCTAATGAGCGCCATCGTGACCTGTCAACGCCGTAAAGCTGTACATTTACACTAGCACGTATTATCCATAAAATATGCTTAAAATTGTTTTCCAATCCCTTTATTCTCACACGCATTTCCATTAATACAACTCCCGAACCTTTTCGATTACTTGGCGCGGGAAACCCGTATCCTGTGGGATTAACTATGCTGATGAGACGTTGAGGTCAGAAACAGTTATACAACGTACGTGGAACATATGAACCGTCTGTGTGCATAAATCAACTCGTTGCCGAGTCGAAAGTTGGTTTTAAATTGTAGGCGCCTAGCGATTAACAAGTTCTTTGTAATTATTTTGATTGAAATGCTAATTTTTGGTACCCTCTACCTATCCCATAATGAATATTACACGACGATAAAATGATAATATACTGTGATTTACTCTAAACTTATAACAATCCATTTTAATGTAGTTTTATCAATCTCCAAAGTTTAACGATTTTGCATATCAGATTTGAAAATAATTAAAATGCATGCTTTGATTAAGGCAGCAATGTTTTCATACCTGCAACGTTCGTTTGTTTTGACGTTAGTATTATTTAATAAATACATAAAATTTTTAAGTAAATTCTTCTCATACTGAGAGAAGACAGTACAACGACAAATAGAGTCGATGATGATAAAAACAAAACGGAATTTTTCACCATACGCTTTCTCTTATGTATCTGTTTGTCCCTTTATTTTGCCCTCAGAGCTTGTTATCTATCGTCTTGTGGGAGTCCCTCGGCCTTCATTACAATTTTCGTCTAATATTACGTACGGATAATAAACAAGATCCAATGGCCTATGGCAGCGTTGTCGTTTTAATGAGGATCGCCCAGTTACGCTATTTCAAACCAGTCTCAAGTTGCCAATTTGTGTACATACTTTATTTCTATAGAGTTACACGTATTTCCTGTACACCCTTACGATTTTAAACACGAATATATTAACGTGAAAATCTATGATGAAATTAGTGGAGCCCGAATTAAAAATATTTTAAAATGATGATATTAAATTGAAATGAATTTAACAAAACATTATCACGATAAGCATACGTATACAAGAAGGTTAATGGAAGAGATGAGGAATACTGTAAAGAAGGTCGGTCGATAATGGTTGAGAATGCCTAAAAAGTGTTGCAACGTCAACAACATATTAATTTGTTAGCCAATTATATTAAAACATTTGTTACAAAATTGACTACATTATCATTTGGCATAATTTCAAACAATGAAGCAAAAGCTAGCACAAATGCAACACTGTGTTTTATCGTTATAACTTTTATGGTACTTACAGTAAAATTTTATTATTTAAATTACAGATTTCATACATTCATGTATGCACTTTGTTATCGCCATCATCAACATTTTTATTGTTCCGCTGTTGGATATGGGTTTCGTATCACAATGAAAAGGGTTAAGGCCATTATCTGCCACGCTGACCAAATGTTGATTGGCAGTCTGATACTTAATGTTATTGACATCACCCTTACTAATGTTTCCATAAGACGTGTGTTTCATAATTTAAATAAACACATAGTTTTAATTAAATATTGGTTAATCGAGACCTAAATCGATTTTCTTTGTGGACCAATTCGATTATCTTCCGTCAGCTTTCTTGCCAAGAGTGCTTGGACAAAGTTACAACTTCGCATAGTAGATTATAAGCTAAATCGAAAGTTGGAAACTCCGTCGGATTAATATGTAGCGGAGAGGAAGTTTGTTGCCATAATAATCGAAATTCTGAGAAACCTGCAGATGAGGAGAATGTAAGCCAATGTGTTAGAAATGAAGCCACTGACTGCCTAAATAAAAAGCAATAAATGTATATCGCGTAACTGGTAAAACTTGGAACTTTACCACTCTTATCTGCCTACCCTTTCGAGGATTACAGGTGCGATGTTTCCGTACGACGTTTTAATGTAATTTTTTATTTAGTACCTACATGAACTTTCGCGCAGTCCATAAAATGCACCAATTATTTATAAATATTGCCAGTTAATAGTGTTCTCATAATAGATAATCCAAAAATCAGGAGTTGAAAACTTCTTCCAGCATCATAAAGGCAAAATTGAAGATAACACTATGGAGACTATGGTCGGTGAAAAACTTTTTATGGAACCTATACGAAAAGAAATAAAATATTTTTTTGACAGACAGTAAATACGTAGTTCTATTCATAACCATTTCAATATTAACAACTATTGTCCATTAGTGCTTACCAATTGATGTACATTCGCTCAACTGGTCGCCAAACGACGCATGCTCCGACAAAGTCACAATTTCGCGTCGTAGATTATCAGCTAAGTTTCCAGCTTGGAACTTCGATCGGTTGGTGTGTAGCGGGAACGGACTTCAGTATATCGGTGCTTAATAATGGCGACATGGCGTCCGGGATTCAATTACAGTACCTCCATTATTTGGAGGTTTACTAATAATTGAGAATTCACTTCATCTATCGGAGTTAAAATTTCACTGTACTAATATTTGCTATTAAAAATCTATATTACCTTTACTAACGAGTTGCATATAACTATTCCAAATTTAAACAATGCCCATGAATAATAAACATAATGAAAGAAATAGATTGCATTACGATTTCCTATCGTTTTTTCCTCTTTTTGCTCTTTCTCTTCCTATTGTTTTTCATTACTTTTTCTTTCATCCAAAATCAATTCCGTTTTACTTCTTAACCGACATAAATAATTCTAACCCAATCTTAAAATTGAGAAGAATGCTAACAAAATGTATTCGTCCTTTTCTTATACACCAGTACATATTACACCGACGTATAGTTTAAACATGATGCGGCAGAGGGCAAAGCACATCACGCTTGAAATATTGCTTTGAGACGCCCGCTGCGAATATTGCACGGCTGTTAGTGAAGAAGGTGCTTCTCTTGTCGTTGAGAGTTTTATTCCAGTAGTAACACAGAGTTAAGGTCGCGTAGACGTCGTGTCAAGTTTCGAAGTTAAATCTCTGAACTTTGAAATACATTTGTTGTAACACGAAATACTTACAAAGTCTATTGATTGACTGACACTAGATTGTATCGACAGGTGGATCTGTTTCACAAACGGAAAATAATAATTCAGAAACTTAATATTTTTAACTGACAGCAATCTCTTTCAATATCCAGATCACCTGTGATCAGGTCATTTTAAATAACACAAGGTTAGGTGTACGTATTTAGCGCATAGTCTGTAGGGTTCAAAGAACAATCTCGAAATAGAGGCTCGTTTATAATAAATAAATGAATATACAAAACAAATGAAAGAACAAATGACCGAAAGAACGAAAGAAAGAATTTTTGTCCCGAAACAACAGTACGGTGTGTCCGATATTAAACAACAAAAATTAAACGGACAATGGTGACTTAACAAGGTCGGTGGCGTGCTTTACATAAAAAGTCAAAAACACAATTTTTTCTAAGAATTTTTGGATTTATCAACTTTAATGATCACACTTATAATCAATACCTCCATAGTTGAATTAGAAAATTTATTTCCCTCCAAATGAAGTTTCTCATCAGGTTGCGGTCACCAATAAACAGCTACGGAGAAAGTCAGTATACCAATACTCAAAATAGGTACATCACAGATAAAAAAAAATTAATTCTAACTCGTTTTTCGGTGCCCACGTTCCGTGGAACTACTAAAATATGATACGATTAATGTCTACTACGATTTCGATAATGATAACACAGTAACATTTAATAGTTTTAAATATTAACTCTGAACCTTTGAACAAAACTCGGCGTTGGTAACATAAAACTACAATTTATATAGTATCTGACATAATAAAGATTGGAGACCATATTCGTAATTAATGTAATCGGACGATCAAAGCGTCGGTTTCACTGCAAGATAGTAAAGAGTTAGATGTGCATAAAAACACTGAAAGCATAAAAATGAAAACTATTTTACTGTTAAACCTATATATCTATATACTACATGATTATATTAATTTGCTGACTTTACTCGTTCATACTAACATACTTTTTTTTAAATTTAAGATACAAGAGATTTGAGCCAAACTAGTCATCGCCGCCACGCGAAATTGGCGGGAGCACAAAAAGAAAGACCGAGGATAGATTTGAAACTAGTCGGGCTGTCCTGAAAACACATACATGAGTTAAGTCGGTTAATATTTTAACCAAATAAGAACTAGCTTTCATTTTATAAGTGAAGCAGTTGATTACCGAAAGCAGTATATAAAAGCACTGTCAAAACCCAATCAAGCAAAGTCAAATATTTTAACAATACTAATAACAATAAGTCATTGTTTAAATGAATTGTATAACTTCAAATAGTTTAGATTTTAAACAAAGAAAGTATATTTTACATAAATAATTACAAGCAGTTGTTTTCTTATGAAGAACCAAGAATGGGTGTCAACTTAATTTCACTTTATTGACAGTTATTATTATTGACAGGTATTTTATTGACAGTATTACTTGTAGCGAACAGTTATCTGCTTATAATATTTTTGATGTCCTTTAAATATAGATAACTTTATGCAAGGCTATGCATATATATTATTACCCCTGATTCTCATGAAGGTAGACAGAGATTAAGGACATTCACACGTTAGCCGCTAGAAATGAAACACATCCCTAAAATAAAGAGTCAAAATGAACTTTGGGTGGCATCGCCGGTCCCTTAAAAGAACAATAAACCCACTGTAAAGCTTAAAGTTTTATCTGCGTCTAACTCCTGTCTCCAACTTTGATTGGATGTATCAGGCGATTAAAGGATTAAAAGAAAGTGGTTTACTTTGAAAACATATTTTCATATTTTTGTGATTGTATGTGGGTTCATATATTTTTTTATCGCACTCCACACTCACATCGCAGTTCGACAAATCAGTAACGATTAACAATTATATTCAGATCTCATGAGTGACGCGAAAGGTAGTTATTTACATCAAATGAACTAGTGCGGTGATCGAATTCGTTAGTGAAAAATATATTTTCCCATGTACATATATCTGTACATAAACATTCTTACACATGTATGCATGTATATGATATGTGAAGATAATAGAGCCATGGACTTAACAGTGAATTCCAATTCCAATACGTAGATTTTAAATAGCTTTTATCGGCTCATACCTATAAGCGTTATTAATTGGCCTTTATGATTAATTGAGATATTCAGTAATATTCCATTCTCCTGATCGAATTAAGTTTTGATTCCATTTATGTCAGTGCTAAATTCGTACTTATATTATGCGCACGATCTATTAATTGGAAATCATTGATTTAATAATAATAATAATATTTTAAGACTTCCATACCCGACCATCTGATTCGGAACCTGTTTTAAGATGGTCATATTCATTTGATAGACTACATATATAAAAATTAATAAATACTTAAATGCAACATTACGCTTGGAATCCCTGAAGGGGTAGGCAGTTTAGTGTAATATACACGTTTCACCAGTTACGTTTAAGTCCCGCCATGGAATAGTTGGTGAGCCTACGGCCATACACCGGGCAGTCTCTGAGTCACTACTAGAAATTTCTACTAGAAAATATAAGTTATAAAAATCCAATAGTACCTTGCCCGGGATTCAAAACCAAGACTTCTCAAACAGCAGTCGCGCTTGCAACCACTCGAGCAACGAAACAATCACATATTAATACATATATACTTTACAGATTTTTTAACACGCAGGCACAGAACATTTATATGTGTTAATCAAAAAAATATTAGTATTGCATAGGAATCCATCCCACGACTTCAGATCAGTAGTCAGCTTCTGTGAACATGGTCCCAACAGCCAGTCAAATTAATTCCAGTGGGGTCAGTCAAATTAGATTGGTTTAATGAAATACACGAAATGGAAACGGCAGTAATTCAACGCTAAGTTTAACAGTCGGAACAGTACGTTCATACTTCATGTATTGATTCGATATTGTAAAGGCCTTTTATTGTTTTACGACAGATTTGCTTTGACATTGTTTGAAGGCAATATACCGATTTTATTACAGTTCGTACTGGCCATAACCCATTACATTTCCATAGTAGATGCCTGTATATCAAAAGTTGCTGCCGTTGTTGTGTTTTTTCGTATAGTCGAGTTGGCCATTTTGAATTTTGGGCACCGCTCGCTTGGCTGTACGTCCAGTATGCTTACAGACATTTGTACACCTGCCAAATGTTTTTTATTTTCTCCAAAACTCGTATTATTACTTTTGCATTGAACGAAAACGACTTTTAATATTAAAATAGATTTGATAATATTAATATTTTTATTTTAACGTCATCATGTCAGATCCGCTAAGACAAAGGGTATTGAGTGCCAAATATTTTTGTCCTTAAAGAGCGTTCTCACTTACTTTTTCTGCTAATGTATTTTTTACATTAAATATTTATTTTGTACATTCACAAAATAGTTTTTCTCAGTATTCATGTATTTTTCTCTTTGGAGTTTCTATTTTAATTTCATTACTTAATATATCTGACATGGCTATAAAAATATCAGGAAGCTAATTTCATTTTCAAATTTCAGTCATTAGCTCTTTTCTACGACCGAATATTATTACGAACATTACAGATTTAAAAACAGTTACTATTATTAATCAGTTTCTTGGTTATTAAAAAAATAGTTAATGAGCGCTGAACTTCGAAGAATCCAAAAAATAAATTAATAGAGTAATTAATTAATTTCCAGTTTAGCTGCCCAAGGTACTGTTCACTGATCAGATAAGGGATTTTTTCAAATCAATGGGCAGTTTGAGACGTAGGCACGCGGAGGTAGCGCTCACAAGATCTTATCAGCCACTGGTAATGAGAATTGGTGTAAGCTGTCCACTTTGAAGTTTTTTAAAATAAGAGAATAACAGACAACCTGTTTATTTATAGTAAACATACTACAAGGTTCTATTTTTGCTTTTTTTTCACTCATACGTTTCGTTCGTGTTTCATAGAGAATTGTTGCCTTGAATTTATCCCCTAATAAAAAATGACTGAATAATTTTAGTTCATTGGAAAAATATATTATGGTTACTATAATCATTTATTAAAGATTAATAGCTCCATTTTTAATGACAAGTAGTAAGGTAGATTCTCCACATAGCGAAGAGCGTGTTAGTGGTCTTCAGACGCTTTAGACAACGTTTTTTAAAATGTCTACTTACGTCATGCATATTCTCTCACGTTTTCCGTTACTCTCATAGCGAGTATTTTTTTATTTTAAAATGTGTATAGCTTTGCAATGTTCATGCTTAACATTTGGACTTACACGGCCAGAATGGTAGGCTCTAATATTAAATTTTTTAGAATATGGCTACTCATATGGAAATTATTTGTAAGAATTTTATTATATTACATAGCTTTAATTCAACGTCACGACAAAATGGAATATTCGGTAATGCGGTATAAGTCACTGTATATTGATCGTTTATATAAATTTAAATGATTACTATCGTATAACCAGATCTCTTAAGGGGTAGGCAGAGAGCAATCAGTGAAAAATATCTCCTTACAAACCTTCGGCTACTGTGGAAATAATAACGTAATTACTGTGCCTGTGTACCAAACATATCAAAATACTGCCCATAAGCAGTATTAATGTTGGAGCCGAATCCATTTATCACTTTGAAAATCGATCTTGATAAGGCACTAATTAAAGAATCAGCCGATCATTCGCCAAGCAGAAGGTGATACGGCGACTTGAAATCGAGACTTGCGCAATTGAGTCAATCAGGGCATTTAATACTTACGACCGGTCCACGATTACGACTACGATAAAATAGAACTGATATATAAAGTAGTAACGTAATGAAAAAGAAATATAATTTTTAAAAGTAAATGCCATAGATATTACCAAGTTGAGTTGGTATTGAAAAAAGAGAAATAAACTTTGATTATAATAGACGAAGCAATGTAGAAATCCTCGAACCTAATTATCACGATTATTACGCGAAAAAGTTACGTTTTAAGCTTTTAAATTACCAACTATTCTAAGCAAGGAAGCATATTTATTATTTTTTGCCTCGTTAAGAATACAACTGCATCAAAACATAACTAAAAAATTGTAATTTGGTTATTATAGTTTAATGACGTAAGAACGACAGTTCGAAAATACTGGGACTAGTGAACTCTGTACATATTGGAAAGACGCCGAGGCAGTGAAGAATTTCATTAGCGGTAGACTTCTCATAGGATTAGGAAAGTGGATGTCGAAGCGGATGAACGGATTTTATCAGAAAGTACACGATTTCGTGAAAGATTGCCGCTTTTCATCATATTTTTTGAGTAAAGCTCCTTAAAACCCAATTTCATTAAATCGCTTATTTTTAACCTTAAGTTCATAAGTATAATCGTAATTACTAAATAGTGATACCGGCCCTAAAATGAATCGATTCGGATTACCTTTTATAATTAGCCACCTATTTTGAGGAGCCTGCTTTTTCTCGAGAATTCTTTTATAGCGTCCCTTTTGTCCGACCGCACAATATTGTGTTACGGTCGTATTATTTCTTTAATTAACTTCCATAAATAAAATTACATTCCAAGAGACGAATCAAATATGATGAGATTTGTTTTCTGATATATCTCCCTCTCTGTACTACTATTCCATTTCATCTTTTATTTTTTCATAAATACAGCTGGCAACACAGAGTTTAATAATCCTGATATACTCGTATGTCTAATAAAATCACGTTTAATTTGAGCAGAAATATAAAACAGTGCCACTAAGCGTAATTAAAAATAGAATGTTATAGAACCGGAAATCCGGTAGCACAAATCAAAACTGCAATATGAGTTCCAAGTTTAAAATGAGGTCTGCGATTAATTTAGTTTTAAATTTCCTTGCGGCGGCGGAAAACTAACGTTCCGCCAACAGCCGCAGCTGTTACTTGACGCCATTATTAAACGCTTTTCATGAACAGGTGTTGATGATAACGAGGGAGAACGTTTAATTAATTAACACTAACAGTTCCTTATATGAAAGTGGAGACGATAGTTCAGTATACGAGTAGATTAAAGCTGATAAATTAATATACAGAGACCAATTTGTTAACGTTAGTTTAACGACCGATTTTATTACTGAAAATTTAAACTGACGTAAACTTAAGCTTCCATACAGTTGCAGTCTTAGCTGAAAAGGAAAACTCAGTGTTTTAGGTCATTTTAACAAAACATACTAGCTGCTGCCTTCGGCTTTGCTATTCTGTGTAAATATACATTAATACACTATAAATGGAATTATATAATATATATACTATAGATGGAAATTCTGAAATAAAGACAAATACATACATACATTTTGTATTATCCGAAATGTTGGGTCATCAGACATCATCACATTGGAGAGGCCTACGTTCAGCAGTGGACTGAAATAGACCGATGATAATGATGATGTTGGGTCATCCGTATTTACACACAAGTATATATTAATGGAGTACACTCATACAGTATTTTATTTGTAATAAAATGTACTGTACATTACACAGATATATACATACATATGTAGAAATATACATTTACCTTTATGAGATAAGATCGCGCTACTATCTCGATGTCTCTTCAAGAGTTGACAAATTTAACTTTGATGCATTCTAACGGAGTAAATTGGTCTGATATGATCTACTAGTATGTTCAAAGTTGGTTGATATAGTCAATAAGGACCTTGTTTGAACATGTTGCGATTAAATAATAAATAAATATCTTGAGACACACCGCACATAGCCACATGACCCTGAATTAGGTAGAGCATATGATATTTATGTAATAATTTTTACATCCAGACACAAAAAATACTCGTGCTCTTGCCACAAAGTTTATTCACGGTGGAAATCGTAGCCGCGACCCCTTTCACAACAGTCAGGTTCAATAACCACTGCACCAACGGGCCAGTCAATACATATATATTTAAGTTACTCAACATGTCATATTGTAACTGAACTTTACACGCTTATCGCTAACTAGTTCGCAGTGAGATAGTTCGTTAAATTCGATAGATACGATCAAGGTTCTAACATGAATAGATTTTCCCGTTTGTGATAATAAATCTAAATTCGAATGTAGTTCTCAGTTTAGTGAGTTCTCCGCTGATTACTTGCTACTTCTTAGAACTTGGAAATCTTGGCAAACTTACTTCCTAGTGTCAATAGGTTTTAACAGTTTTGTACTGTCGATATGTTAGATGAGGGATAGTCTCGTACTGCGTTCGTTCTTATGTGTTTTGTATGAAAATATTATAATTTTAATAGTTAAGACAAAATCATAAGTGTTTAAACTCATTACGTTGTGTATTTCAAAAATAACAAGTGCTGCAAAATAAATTTTTTATAATGCAAAATTTGTTCGTAAAGTTGTAAACAATGAACTCACCACATATTCCATGAGGCTTAAACGTTACTGGTGAAACGTGGAAGTGTGCAACACTCTATCTACCCCTTCGGGGACTACAGGCGTGATGTTACGTTGTTCGTGAAGTAGTTACAAACAAATATATTTCTAATTTGTAGCTTAAAAATAATCTAACAAAATATAATTGCTTTTATGTTTCATTCCATCTTACATTTCCTTTTTTCAAAACACAATATTTTCACTTCAGCTCTAAATTTAAAAACATTCCATATAAAAGAAAAATAACACCAAAAAACGACTTAATTGTTCACTGCAGAACTCGCCCAAAATTTTATAAAGTGCATTCCTCTTCTATTCGCAGGCAAAAATTCTGTTCAAGGTAAAATAAATATTGAAATAGTGGCTGTCGCGCTTTAGTTCTCAGTATGTAAATTGACGACATGAGTTTGAAGGAAACATATCGGGTTGTGGATTTCAATAATAAGAACAGAAATCATGCTAGCTGGTAAGTTAGCACCTCGGTAATGGGGCCTCTAACAAGCTGCGCGTCTAGTAGCCCTAATGATCTGAGGTGCAATATCAAGATGTATTTAATTGGGTTTCGTTATGTCCAAGTGGCAGAGTGTCTGCAGGTGTCCGCCGCACGGAATATAGATTGTTTGTGATTTATGCCGATTTTTTACAGATGTACAGACGTACTAGATCCTACTCTGCTGTTATGCTTGAAACTTAAGGATCTTCGAAAATAATGTGAAAACTTAACAATCATTAAACGTTTGTAATAAAACAATGAAAGCATTATCCATTAAAACATTTTAGATATTTTTTTGTAAATGTAATAGATATCGACAAGTTTTAATAGTTAGGCATGTGCTTCATTTAAATTTTCTCTGTAATAAAATAATACTAGCACAAAAATATGCCTCTAATAAAACAATCAGTTTTCAAAATTTTCGTTTATTCTATGCGAATTCTAACATTCTATGACAAGATCATTTCTCGAAACTTCTCTCAGCGCAGCAGTGATATAAGTGAATGAATATTGACAATTGCTGAGAACTAACACTTCCAGTAAAATCCTTATATCTGTGCTAAAACCTGAGAAATGGCTACATCGCTGCTAAAGATCGGTGCGACGTGGGAGGCTAGCCTTAAGCGGTATCGTTCATAGCGTCCATACTCCATCCATCCCCAACGATTTGAGGCGTTATGTTTAATAGATGATATTAGAGATCGACTGCACCTAATATAGGCAGCAAGTGATAACAAAGTAGTTGAGTTCAAAGAAGACAAATTGCATTACTTTACTTCGGTCGAACGCTTCAAGCGATTCGCTGTTAGCAGAATTATTAATTAGAAAATAGAATATCAATTGACATATATTATTTATTTACTGTTAATTAAGACGATTGGTCGAGTGGTTGCAAGCGCGATTGCCGAACGGGAGGTCCTGGGTTCAAATTCCGGGTCGGGTTCTATGGGAATTTTCTAATTTAGAATTTCTAGTAGCGACTCGGAGCCTGCATCAGGGCCCGGCGTATCGCAATAGGCTTACCACCTGTTTTATGGGCCTTAAACGTAACTTGTGAAACGTGGGAGTGTACTACACTCCATTGCCTACCTCTTTGGAGATTACAGGCGTGATTTTACGTTTAAAAATGTATATATCGTTTCATATAACTAGTCGACGGCGCAGGGTGTACGGTAAAACTCAAAAGAGTTTATGTTTACACCCTTACATGTAATCTGTATTATTACCTTTTGTATCAGAATAAATATAAATAAATAAATAAATAAATCCATAGTCAAGTCATACCTTGACATTTTTTTAAAAATTTTTTTTTATGTAAGCAGTGGGGTAAAAAAGTAAAAATGTTGTGTTCAGTTTGCCTAATATAACATTGTTGATACATGTTATATCATTATGTATCAAATTTATGAAGTTGTTTGGATACAAATGGTATTGTTACAGTAGAATTACCTGGCCTACACTGCATACATTTCTTGATATGCACTTGAACTAAAATAAACTTAAAATCTTCTCTTTTGCAAAGAAGCAAGCAACACTATGTAACACTAGAATATAGGGATAACCATTCAGTTAAATAAAACTGGTAAGGAATAAACTGCCTCGTTGGTCGAGTGGTTGCAAGCGTGACTGCCGATCGGGAAGTCCTGGGTTCAAATCCCAGGTCGGGTACAATTAGATTTTTCTAGTTTGGAATTTCTAGTAGCCACTCAGAGTCTGGATGTGTGCCCGGTGTATGGCAATAGGTTCACCACCTATTCAACTGTGGGACTTCAACATAACTGGTGAAACTTGGGAGTGTACTACACTCCTCTGCCTACTCCTTTGGGGATTACAGGCGTGATGTTACGTTAAAACTGGTAAGATATATATATTTTTAGTTAACATTTAGAGTTTCCATATAATACTAAAAGATTTTTTGTTTTTAAACAATTTTTTCTGTACAGTTGTCCACCCAAAAGAACTAACAAATGACATGTCTGTAAAAAATTTGTGTATTAATATTTTAAAAATATATTCATTGAAGAGGCCTTAACCCTTTTATTATGAGATGAGACCCATATTCCAACAGTGGAATGATATAAGGTAAAAAAATCATTAAATGTAGAAGAAGCTTGCCAGATCTGATAGGGTTGATATATTTGCCAGTTTTACTCCCTATTTATCCTGGATATAAAAGATCATCTTTTATTTCTTCATATCTTTTATTTCTTGTACAGGAATAAGGAAAGAGATACAGATCATCTTACATAACATAATACATAACATAACATCACACCTGCATTGCCTCAAAGGGGTAGGCAAAGGAGTGCAATACTCTTCCATTATTTACCAGTTATTTTATACATATGTCCTAATATGGAACAAGGGGTGAGTCTATTGTACACATACACTGGGTTGAAATCTGGGCCCCATGCTACTACTAAAAATTTAAATGATAATTTATCCTACCCAGTAAACAAACACAGGACCTTTTTGTCAGAAGTAACACATGCAACCACTCAACCAATGAGGCAGTCAAATGAGTCCAAATAAACAAATATGAAACAATATTTGTTTTTTAAAACATAATATTGACAAACCCAACAAGTTTTGCTTGTTTACACCAATGTTTAGTTATTATACATACTTCTAGATTGTTCCAAGTCATGATGGACCACACATGTAAACAATTAATTAAACAACTCAAACCATGAATGAATAAATATACTGAAATTTCTTAGAAGTATTATACCTGAGCTGTCTGACAAAGTAATCTTTGTATTTCAATATAATTATAATATGTGACGATTATAAATTAGTATTTCTAATTTGATCAATATAGTGCCAATAGTCTTTAAGTCTTTAAAAATGGCTGTTTTACACATATCTACAGACTGAACTAATTTATTAGCGTTTAGTTTTCGCTATTCGACTACCGAACCTTAAAAATAGTCCAACAAATATGTCGTCCCGTCGTCAGTAACGACTTTTTTGAGTCCGACAGAATTTTACGACTTATTGTCTTGACTTCGAAAAAATCTTATACAAAAGAACAGGTTCCGTTATCCAATATTTTCCTGTTCTTCAGGCAATTATTCAAATTTTTTTCCCTAAAAACCTCATCCACACTTAGATTTCAAATAAAAAAATCAAAACTAACCATTAACCATTCAATATTAAATAATTATTGTTATTCAGTTGTTTAAATTCACATTTAATAATAGCCTCCGATAGGCAAACCCGCCATATGTGTTTACAAAATAAATTGCGTAAAGAAAAAACAAGAATAATTATTATTGTTATTATATTAAAATCTGCTGAGAGGTCTCTATGAAGCCGCGTCTATGACCGTCCGAGTACAGAATCAGCAATCTGAGCCTATCCTCCTGCAT